>JAGVSQ010004333.1:0-19635 GCA_022683975.1 Rhyacophila evoluta
CTTCACATTGCGGAGATCCATATACTCCTCTTTCGGAGTGGATATCTTCACAGTGAGTAGATCCATATGCTCCACGTTGGGAGCAAACATGGTTTAAAAAAAACAAAAAAAAATCGTTGATACATATTAGAAAGACATATGTCAGTGGAAACTGAGAGTAAATCAGTCGTAGGTAGTTTTGAATTTCAATCTTGTTTTGAAAAATACTGAGTTTTTATCAAATTTAATTATAACAAGAGAAAGCATAATTGCCTTTGTTCAGGCGTTATAATTATGTCTATGGTTGTCTCAGAAACTAATCAAAATTCGATGTACGCCTGAATATACGTGAAGTATTGAGCATCAATGTAAACACAATTGCCTATCTGCAGGCGCAAATATTTTCTATGACGCACCAAATTTTTATATCCCAGCTGATTTCGAAATTTGAATAATAATCATTGTATTATTATTCTACTGGCTTGCATATGAGGGATATATTTCCAAAAGAACTTTTTCCGTTATGTCAAAATTAAATGTTAAGATTTTGAACTAGCGTTTTTTTATAGACGAATATATATATACCGTGTGAATCAATTTCAAAAACATCGAAAAAAAATAACAAACATCGAAAAACATGCTAAATAATTATTTATATAAAAAATGCTGCTTAAGAATTCTCAATTTCAAATTTAAACGTTATGTTCACTTTGGAAACATTCCTCTTATAATCTACTTTTGAAAATGTTGGTTATTATGAGCACAAAATTTAAAATTTTATATAAAAATAATAATATACTCTACTCAACTTATTTCATTCATATTCAACGTGTACTAGTAGGATGTAAATGTGTTTTTTGTAGATTTTAATTCTCAAAATATGTTATTCTAATAAAGAGTCATTAGTTTACAATTGCTGTCTAGATGAAAGATTCATAACGCTGCTTAATGTTTCTGATGTGTATTTTATCTATTTTTATTAGTCTTTAAGTGACTTTCAGTTGTGTTTGTAACAATACATCGAGGGTACGCAATCTAAATCTAGAAGGCAAAGATTTAGTTATTCTACATTGTGACAACTTCGGATTGTCAAAGAGACCGTGTAATGTCTACATGTTGATATTTGATCAAATCATATTAATATAAGCAATAATTTTTGTACATATTTAACATAAACAAAAAATAAGCTTAGATAAAATATCTAACCTGCACATTTGTAATAGACGTAATTACATCTTTAAAAGTTAAATTATGAACTAATCTGGTTTCCAAGGTCGATATCATGACATCTGACATGATAAGACACGTTCTACATGTTTTTTCGCATCCGGAATCATCTAAATATTCAGACATATTGATGTATTTTTTTAATATTTCCCCTGACTTCTTCGACAGACCGCTGCCGAAACGTCAGAAATTTGACATGTATTGGCTTACAGAATTGCCATAACACGGTTTTATAAAAAAAAATGATGTTAGTGTATACTGCATACTTTGTTTTTAATCATTTTATTGTAATCATCTTTTATTTATAAAGTTCTCTTCCTGACACCGTATACTTTAGCATGTACCTTACAATAAACAAGGAATTCGGGTTCGATTCGCACGTCTTGCGAATTTCTACAAAATCTGAAAATTTTAACAAAATCGAAAGAATTAAAATATTCTCGTAAAAAATAATTTGTGAAGACATGTTTTCGCACTGGGGAGATCCATATACTTTACTTTCAGAGTGAATATCTTCACACTGTAAAGATCCATATGCTTGCTTATTTAATATTATTTGCTTTCGCGACACATGCATCATTTACCAGTCAAACTATTTATTTTAATAGTTTTGTGTTTTTTATCAAAAGTGAGCAGATAGCACATTTGTATACAAATCGGTCTAGAACAAAAAGGTGCCAAAATTTGAAAAAGAACTTGTCCATATCAATTAAAAAAATTAAAGGTGGGGAAGCGTGGAAAAAAAATCGGAAAAGTGTAGTAGCAAAGGGTTGGAAAAAAAAAATTGGAAGCCGCTGGTCTAGAAGGAAAGTTGTAGATTCGGTTTCAGATTATTTTTATAATTTTACCTGTATGCCTACATACATATTGAAATTTTCAATAATGCTCCATCCTCTTTTGTTTTCTTTATTTTTTCATAATTGGAAAGCCCTCAAATACATTAAACAGTAAGAATGTAAAATTGGGCATCATTGTGTGAATCATTTTAACTTTCAGTAGTATGAACACTGTAATCTCTGCTCTTAAACAAGTGAAGCATAAATCAATTATCGTAATGTAAAGATTTATTTCATATAAGTGTTGTCAATTGGTTTATTGACCCATTGATTGTAAATAAGAAAAGATATTCTTAAAAAAAAAAAAAATTTTTGATACTGTAAGTTGTTTATTAATTGACCAACTATTTACAATGTCAGAATACATATATGGTGAAAGCCCGATTTTCTGCTTTTGAAGACATCAATAAAATAATGTTACGCAAGGGATCACTCATATTAGGGTTTTCAAAAATAGAATAAGATAATCTTTTATTGAGAAAATCATGCAGAGCAATTTAGTATTTTTGGATTGTTTACATTAAGCTCTTTTAAAGCTATCAATTGATTTGCAGGTTCTGTCTTCAATGCTAGTAAAATAGCTTTTGAAGCCACCAATATACCGCTTAGCATATTCGTTTTTTGGAATTAGATTGATTGAATTTACTTCTTCTATAGAGTCCATCATCAGACAAATTTTCGTGGATATCATTGTAACGTCGATTTCCACAACTTTCTATGTAATCGCATAAAAATCAAGCTCCACAGAAATCAGTTCCTAGTCATCAATCAGGCTATGTGTCATACGAGATCACCCACCGATTTTGTTGCCTAACCTTGATCATGAGCGTAGTGTAGTGTAGACATGTGTATAAATAAAAATGCACACTTATTCTGCACCCCAATATTCATTTTAAAGATTTTCAATCGCCGCATTTAATAAAATATATTTATAAGTATAATTGATTAAATATTGCAGACATAAATTGCGGGAAATAAAAATGTGATAGTGGGTATTAAATGTACTAAAATGTGATAGGATATTCACTGTACATTATACTGCAGATATTCCACGCAAATAGCGGTAAAACGCGTATTCCAGGCAAGTAAAATCAGAGTTCCACTGTATTGTACACATATATAATATGTTACATATGATAAAATACATTTCACTATGCACATATTTATAAACAGTTACCTAAATTCTTGATTTATCAAGGAAACTCCTCCAATTCTAACTCTGCACCAATTGCAGACGCCATTTGTTGCAGGAACTTAGTTCACCTAATCACATAAGCCATGTTTTTCTAACTTTCATTTTTAATTGTTTAAAACAATTTCTATCAATAATGATCAGCCTCAAAAATAGTATTAATACAGCAAGATTCACTAAATGTGATAGTAATCACTTTTAAAAGTTCGGGCAATTTATCCAAATGTATAGTTTGAGAATTATTGCTTAAAAATCTAAATTTTCCAAAATTTATTTAGTTATTTTATTTGACTGTTTTAATATTACCATTTATCTAACGCCTTCGAATAGGACCGTCTCGAGTGTGGAATATGATTTGATCTGCGCTAATCTGAGTATATTTCAACTTGCAGCATTCTATTTTTTTTCATACTAACATGTGTTTAAAATGTTTTATTTCGGTTGAAATAGATACTATATGAAAAAAATCTTAGCATTTAGCGGTCAATAATATATAATAGTTTCGTCAATATATATTCAGGTAGGTCTTAAATTTTGTCAACACATATTTGTACACAGTCTTGAACCAACAGCCTAAAGATAGCGATAGACTTAAACTGGGTTGCTAATAACAATCCATAGAGAATTATAAATATCAAATAGTTTCAACGTTCAAATTAATTCAGTCATAGTATAAATGAATTCATTTGTGGCTCTTTCAGATTCATTATTAGATGTTATTCATAAAGAAACTAGCACCATCGATACTTAAATCCTGTATTCATGACCTGACATTTAAAGTAACCAAATTGATTGGACTACAAATCCTTGTTGTATTATTGTATTCACCATGACTCTGTGGCATCGAAAGCACCACTCTGAAAGCACCATGATGAAATACGCTTTGTTTTAATGAACCCAGCAAACGTTGGTCATGCACCAGATATCGAGGTTAGAATCATCTCTAACTGAAAGTGTAAATTAACCATGGGGCCAAAATGCGGCATGATACGGTTCGTGTACATTGAAAACTGCCGGTGGAAACTCTGGTGGGGCATTGTTTCCGAACTGACAAGACCGGGGTTCATTCACAGGGTGCGGAGTTTTATCCTTACATAGTAAACACGATGGGGGTTTTTTCTCTGAATGAACTGCCCTGTGCTTAGACAGTGCTCCCTTTGTACGCGTCCTGTAACCGCAGACGTCACAAGCGAATATCTTAGCATGCATGGCTTTGTGATCACGTAGGGCCATTATACCGTGTGTTTTATATGCACAAACTTCACAAGAGAACATTTTTTTGGCATGCATTTCCGCATTATGTGCATCCAATTCTTCAGCGCTTCCATATGCAGTTTTTATACATTTTTTACACTTGAAAACCTTACATTTCTTTTCAATCTTATCTTTCGACTTGCGTGACTTTCCTAAGTGTCTTACTGCTTTGTGTTTATGTAGCTCACAAATTGATTCAAATCTAAACTTACATTTACGGACATCACAAGCATTTGGGCGTTTCTTATTCACTTCTCTGTGACTATTTAATAGACCAGATGAATCAAATGTAGTTTTACAATCTTCGCATGTTAATAAAATACTATTTTCTTCACCATGCTCATTTTCTTTATGGTCAATCAATCCTGCGTCATCAAGAGAAATGAATTCACAAATATTACATTTAAAATTTGGTGTATTATCTAACGATTTATTATCTATGACCAACGAATTGCCCTGGTTGTTGATTTCTGGTAATGTTACCTCAATGTTTTCACTCACAGATACAGATGCAGTAGAAATGATATTCTTCTTTTTTCTTTGATTTCTAATGCTCTTACGCTTTCTTTTCACTTGTTTCTTCAATGTTTCAATACATTCTGACTGATCTGAATCTGGCTGTGGATCGAGACACTAAAAGAAAAGATCGCAATAATGATTAAATCGATTAATTTGACTTGGATAGGTGACCATCATTCAACCTATACAATATACTATTAAAAAAGAATCAAGAATACGCAACTCATGATTATCTTTTGTCTTAAATGTATCATCTATTCTATATCTATTTTAAATATTATATTAAATATATCACAAGTATGTTTCTTAAAAAAACTATTCAATACCAAAAGGTTTTTTTTGATGTTTTCATTCACTAAATGGTATTGTGTCCATATGCAGCCACAATACACCATTTTTTCAATAGTTCGTTATTACTAAGGAATGAATTTTTCAGATTGATCTGAAATCTCTAGAAGATCTAAGAACTGCATTAAAAAAATAATATTAAAACTGTTTGAAACAATGTTTGCAATGTCGAAATAAGTTGAAGAATTCTACCTCAGCTTTAGCTCGGAGTACAGTATCCGAAGTTTCACAACGTATCTTAAAGTCATAGGCTCCTTGGGCATCCATCATACACTTACTGCATACAAATACTGTTAACCCATCTTTTTCCGAAATCTGCAATGGTCAAAATAATATTACTTTTAATTATTTTTTATTTAATTTTTTATTTTATTTAATTGTATGTTGGATGTTGGTCAATGGGAAATGATTACAATCATCAAAACTGTTTGAAGATTTCTCTGGCTAGATGCAGGTGCCACTCTACCTTCATTTGGCCCATTCGCAATGATGGTGATACTCATTTAGATTACTGCAATGTTGGGGTGGCATCCTGAAAGTGTGAAAAATTTCACACATTCGTACGAAAACCGAATAGAATATTTATTCAAAAATCTAACCGAATTTTGAATTTTACGAGTAGTGAAACTTGGATATAATGGAATGTGACACTGAACATGACATTTTTGACGTAACTATTTCGAGTGAACTTATGCATGGCGCGTTTTTTTTTAACACGGCAATCACAATCACACTGTAATTACAGGAAAAATAGCATCTTATCCCACCTAGATAGTGCAGAAATGAAATGAACAGACTTATCGTATAATTAAGCAGGCAAAACACACAATAAATTGAATACGAACATGCACATCTGTGACACTCATAATTATGTCTTTTATAGTCATATTATAACTGGTTTTGGTATCCAAAATGGATATCATGTCATCTGATACAGCAAGGCATGCTCTACACGTCTTTTGACAAAGGGATTCATACAGAAATTCTGACATTTTAGATGTCTCTAATCAATCTCCAATAAAGACAAATCTGTGTTAAATGTGTTGTAAATTTGTTATTGTCTTTTGACAGTTGAAAGAGTTGCTACATTAAAAATACTCCACACTAATAAATTTATATAATATTTTCAAATCAAATCCGTAAAAAAAAATATTAAAATAATCAAAAGTAAATAAAAAAGTTGTAAATAAATATTGGTAGTTTTTTCGTTATAGAAGTTGGTGTAAACATGAATAATAACAAATAAGTCATTAAATTTTGTGTTATTTAATGATTGTAAAGAAACAACCTAACGGATCAGTGTTTAAAACATAAAGTTGATACTGATGTAAATTAAATTTTATTTTTGCATGTATAAATAATTTACAAACAAAATTTGGTTACAAAAAAACATGAATCCATGATTTATGGTAAAGATTTTATTGTTTTAATACCTTCAGTAATGGCCCAATACTAATTGTTTTAGGTTTTCCTCCTCCTCCCAGGTAAGCGTAGGCGGCTAAGTAAATAATAGTGACCTAAGATAAAGTGTGTTTTAAATTAGATTCACATGTTTTGGAGGTGTATTAACACATGGTTTACGGGGTGCACAAATTTGTGCATTTCAGAAGCCGTATGTTGCGGCAGTGTGCACATTTTTGTGCTCGTCGGTAACATTCAACTTGTTTTATAAAAATCACACCTTTGGCTTTATTGATACGCGCTGCATATTTTGGAGTTTGTGGACAAACTTTAAGTTGATTAATCAATGCGTTCCAATTTCATACATGTGTGTCACATTTTCTAAAAAACATACCCTGTAAGCTATGTGTTAATGGATCGTTTTGACACTGAATCATTTATCGATGAAGTAAAGAAGAGGTCAGCGATATGGGATAAACAAACGTGCAGAGTATTTCAATACAATTCAAAGAACTAAGCTTGGTATGAGATGGTGGAGATATATCTTATCTCAAAGTAATCACGAGTTTTTCTTTTGGTGACAAAGGGGAATCTTAAAACTTGGTATATACAGTCTCAAATAAGCCATGTGAAACCCGATCTTTATAATGAGATCTGAGAACAACAGCATGGTGAACTATCCCTTAATTGTTTAGCAATAGGAATTTGTGGATATGTTCTGGGATATAAAAAATAAAAATATTTCAACATTTTTTTAAACTTTTTAATGACAATATAATATTTGATAACATAATTAGCTATATATACAAATAAAAAAATCTTTAATTGTTTCACAATTAACTGGCATATAGCTATTTAAAAATAAAAAACAAGAGAAATCTTTAGTACAGTCTCACTACCGATACCTTATATGTGCGCAACTACTAAAAATAAAATATATAGACTGCAATATCCTGTGTGATTTTCTCATACATGACATACGGCAGATAGAGAGACAATAATATATTTGAATTATTATATATTCTCAGCCGTTTCATGCAGATAATTAAATTAAATATCATTGAGTTTTTACATGAGTTCGATATTTGCTTAGTATGTGAAATCTCGACATTTAACAGTGAAACGTGATCAATAAGATCGTTAAATTATTTGCTGAGGTTGGTTAATTTATCATCGCCTGTGTACTGTATTTTTAACAACATGTGACAACAAAAATGCGTACTGAACTAAGCTTTTTAATTATAATTCAACATAATACGATAGTTCCACTGTTGAATTGTATTCTGGAATTTAATTTAAAATTCAATAGATTAGGCAAATACAGATTTTATATCGCCATCAATATTGCAGTAACACGTTAACTCACTTTGTAAAATATAATTTCATTTTTTGGAATATCTTCAATCATTTGCACATTTTTGTATTAACACATATGTTTATAAAACATGTGATGTGTTAATGTCAGAATGTGCCAATGAAACAAGAGATAGTAAAAATAAAACTATATATAGTGAGTGATCAAAACCAAAAAATCTAGTTACGTGTTCCTGCAATATTGCCGACGATATAACACACATAATAATTTCCATGTAAGACGTTCAATTTTTTAAAAATATAATATATGAATATTTTGGCAAATAAGTTAGAAATATGTAACATTTTAATATATATATATAAAAATCGAATTTGTAAAAAGTTGCATTGTGCTAAATACAAGTGCTTAATATTAAACGCTCTGAAATAAATTCATATCTTATATGATTTTGAGAAACGTAATGATTAAAAAGTGCATAATATCAGTACAGGGATAAGGCATATTTTATAAAAAATTTGAGATATGTCGTAAAATAATAATAATATAATATCATTGAAATACATTGTTATTATTATTTCAGAGGATGCCATGTCTTTTTATACAAAACTGAATTCGCTAATAATGAACAGGAAGTGAATAATACATAATATGAACACAAGAAACATGAACGACATGCAAGTTATGCAATGTGTAGTATTATTCATTTTATTATTTGTACGTATGGGAACCATTGAAGAATGTTGCCCTGCTTCTATATTGTCCAAATTTGCTTTTGATGAACATAAAATATCCTAATACGGTATTAAGAAACGTAATGTTTATGCAATGAGTAATATCATTGATTTCGTTATTGTCAGAGGTAGTCACCTCACCTTAACTAATAATTCAGGTAATATCAGGGTCTATGATTTCAAATTATAAAATTTCTTTTGTAAAACATAAGTGGACACAGTTAAATATGTATATATTACTGACAAAAATATTTTAGATTTAATTATGGGATCCAAATTTGTCCACCTATTCCATCACTAGTAATTTTGGCAAGATTATGACATTATTATATTCAAGAAAAATTCACAATGCGCACACGCATATGGATAGAAAAAATCAACATGTTTCTAACATGAAAACTATACTACCCAATTTAATCCAGCTATAGATTGTTTTATCAACTATTTATGATATTAAATTGGTTCTACACATTTTTCATAAATTATTTTATAAAAAAATGCAGACAGATTCATTTCCTAGAGAAACCTGTGTTATTTATTGATATAGATAGATATAGAGGCTAGAATTTCCATAGTGAACTTATTTCACTATGCTAAAATGTAAAGTAGAAGATTTTGAACAAGTATATTCTTGTATAAAAGAACCATTTAGCATGAAAACCTGTGGGAAAAAATCAATTTCAAAAATATAAATGTAATATTACGTCCAATGCTATTCGTACCCAAATGAATACGGACGGAAAGGATTTTATCATACATACCAACTGAAATATATCAAAATGAAATGAGCTACAAAAAAAAACCTACTCTTCAAAGGGTTATAAATAAAAATAACCATCGAAGAACAAGTTATTTTACACAAAAAATACTTGTCCAAAATGCTATCTTTCAAATTTTGACATAGTTGAATTAGTTCACTCTGAAAATACCCCCTTCGTATGGTAGATCTCAATTATTTATTATTTTAAAGTATGTTATGCATCATTGTACAAATTTTAAATATAATTTAAAAAATAAATGAACTCATTTGATAACTGAAGTGACCCATATGATTCTTCAAATCACTTTGGCCATGACTATATGAAATACAATCTGCTGTGTATTTAGATGTGCTAAAGGATATGGGCACAGTGCAGGAAAATACGAGGTTGGTTATTGACTGGAATTTTTGTAGGCCAAATTCTCGATATAAAGATTAACAAAAAGATTCCAGACGCCAAAAAAATGCCAAAAAGCAAACCCCCATCAGTATGAATTCATACAAATTAAAAATATTTCTAATTTTGAAATCCATTCCCATTAAACACCCTCTTTTGAAAGTGTGAATAATTATTGAGGTTAATTTAAGCATGTTTGTTTTTTGGTCATAATTTAGGTGCTATCTGGCATTGTAAACTGAGCACAGTTCCCTGAGGTTGGAACGAACAATATCATATGAAGCGAAACTCATTCCGACTGCGACAGGGCCTTTCACCCAATTCATACTCAGTCCCTTGAAGAAACCTCCTTTTATACCTTCTTCCCTGTAAATAGAAAAAAAGTTGATTTCAAGAATAATAAGTAACAGGAACATATTGAATTCTCAAGAATATTAAGACGTCCAAGTTAAATTCAAGAAGACTGTCTAGTGACGATATGTAAATCACGGACTCAACTATATACTCCACATGGAAAACAAATAAATATGAACGAATAGTAAACAGACCTATAAATTTTCTTGAGCGTTCCTATAATAGTTGTGTACGGGTATCTCCCATCCTTATCTCGCCGTGCAGTTTGCATGCGTCTCCTAAACAAAACAAAAAAAATTAAAATCCTTTCTCATTTAAAAGAAGTTATAATTAGTGATTTAAGCCATTTTTTAGGACTAATAAAAAATGTTATATTTGTCAAGATAGAATGTATTATTTTTTATAAATTTCATAGGAATTTCATACTTGTTAAAATTACTTATTGGCCTATATTTTGTAACCTATAAATAAAGCATATAAAATACATTTAATGGGGAATATGCTGTACCATATGGAATTGAGGCAACCTTAATCGAGCAAATGATGTATTTGTTAAATTCTGTGATGAATGAAAATTTCCAACAGACCATTGTTGATATTTGCAGTGCTGACATAATAATAAGCTAAAATTAAAATCATAGGTTTGATTATTTTCAGTCTGATAGAATACTGAGACTGGGTATTTGATAATGGAAAGGGATCTACGAGATCTTAGTAGTAACTATTGGAAAAACAAATATCAAAATGGCATATGATGACGCTATACTATGGACTATAATATTATGATAATAAATGACAATTGCAGTGAACGTTAAGCAATACTGACCTGACAATATCGAGAGGATAACTAGATGACTGTCCTAACATTCCAGCAATACCACCAAATAAAAGATTTACAACAGCTGGTTGCTTTTCACCATAGTGATCTGTAAAAAAAAACAGAAATATAGAAACAATTAGTAATATTTAAGTGATAATGCTATCATATTCAGCAAAACCATCAGGGGTATATTGACAAGTTATAAATCGATTAACTCCACGCTGGTTTGAAAGAAATATGCCTATTATCATTCAGGCTAGACAATATCTTTATATATCTCAGGGTTCATCTCGCAAAGATAGCAGTTTACGGAGCAATATGCATTTGTCTTGCAGTCACTGGGAGCCGCATCAAACATCTCCCAGACTGTCTGCGAATGCCACTGGGCAGAAGTGGATCATGGCACCTGACGGATTCCAGATTCAAAAAAACTGTGTACCGATAGATACTTGTATTGAATACTGGGGGTGGGTGACTTGACTTCGATACAAGCAACTCCATATTATTGTGTCGAATGTCATGCACGAACATTGGAACTGACCACGGCATGTACTGTGGTTGTCTTGGGAGAGTCTAAAAAATTTAACAATATACTCAGTACGTAAGGCATTTCATTATATTAATTCTTACAGCTCGGTGTTAGATAGCGAGTGACCAGTACTTCTATTTTATTATATTTTTTCAAATACACCGATTGCAAGGCTTTCATACTTTATGTATTTATTACTCATAAAAACCCCTATCTTTTCAATGTTATTATGAAATCAAAATATTAATCGATATAAAAAAAAAATATATTTTGTATTAAATCTAGAACCGACCTGTACATGTGTGTATCAAATGACGTTGATATGTGTGTAGCGGTAGCGTCCATTACTTATATGAATGATGTCATTACGTCTCAGAGGGGAAGAGAGAGTATTCAAAGCAGTTAGATCAGTCAGTAAAGGATATCCGCCGGAACATGTCGACTCTTTTAGTTTTGCATTTCATGCAATTATTTTATATTATTTGACATTCAATACGTGATAAAATGATTTTTATAACTAATTCGAATAATCGATCTACCAGATTTTTCATAATTTGAATTTGAAACATACATTTTTTTCTAGACACTTAGGAGCCAGTACTGTAAGTGTCGTTATTTCATATGAGAGAGAACGATGAACGATAGCAATTGTCAAAAATTACAGCAAAATAATTACAGATATTCGATTGATAATTTAATTATATTACTGATGCAGTGAGCCAAATATTGTAAAATTTATCATCTCTGATCAGTGAGATACTACATCTATAAAGATATGACTGAGGAAAATAGCAATCTTAAATCCTACAAATTAAAAGCATAGGTTCCCAAAGTGAATGGGACCACCCTCTTGTGGGCGTTGAAGCCAGGGGGGGGACTAGGTTCAGAAGCATCTGAGGGGCACTGGCTCTTTATAGAAATAATTAATAATAATGTGGGCTAAAAAAAATGAGAAACTTATAATTTTGTAAGCATTTCGGGATCGTTCAGGCATTTAGGGGACGCTGACTCCTTATAGAAGATATTAATAATTACATTGGTGAGTTATTTGAGATTTTTTTTCAAAAAGGGGGTGGTAGGTTAAAAAAGATTGGGAACCTATGGGATAAAGATATATAATGGACAATGACTAGATGTAGTAGAAAGGGACATTTATAAACTTTTTATGACACAATATTGAAAGAACTGGATTAGTTTACTTGACAAAAAGTTAAGGCCGACATTGTACTGCATTGCTATGATGGTGATAATAAAATCAACTGATCAACTAACCTCTATAAGCATGCTTTAATGTGTCGTAGGTGAAGAAGGAGACTCCGGCATAGGGAATCACACCTAGGATAGTTGGCAGATAGCCCCTGTATAGGGTAAGTGGACCCTCGCAAGACCAGATCTTCGTGAAGACCTGCCACATGCCTCTAGAATAATGAAACATAAATATGCAACCATCGAGAAATAACAAAGTTGTTTATGCTTATATTTGATCATGACTATTACCTTGAAATGGAATTATCAATAGTGAAAGTTGAAAAAATTCAAAACATGTTAACCATATGTGATCAGATAATTACTGAAAATTTCATAAGCATTCATGCTTGATAACATTAGTTACTAAGGATGGCTGTTTTTTATGAGTATTGGTTGTCATTTTACTATCCATCACTGAGCGTCCATACCTCGCGCTAATGTTATAAATATCTAGATTTTTTATACAGCTCAAACTTTTTGTGCCATACAATATGTAAATATATAGGTTTATCTACTCAGTCACTGACGTAAGAACATGTACTGTTAACTCACAACATAAAAAGAGAAGCTTTTTTTGTTCCAATACTTTGAGCCACTACAGTTAAGTTTTTTTAATCTTTTTTTCTATTTCATTACTTTTAAGCCAATCTTGCTGACAGCAAGTTTTATTATGATGCCGAAATTTCATTGTTATACAATTAATGGCTACTTTGACTTCACCTCAATCTGTTAGATATTAATTCAGTTTTTACAAGCTTAGATTGGGAGTTCCAAAATAATGATACTATAATAGTATTTAGTAGAATAATTTAAGTGCAGGCTGCCTAAACAACTTAAATTTAAGACACATATAATGCGAAATGAACTAAGCATTTTCAAGTTATTCAACAATATAGTATTTGTATTATTGTGAGTTAATCAATAACCAAATTTTATGGAATTTTCAGTAAATTTGTGATCATTTGTGGGTTTCAAAATCGTAAGTATTATGGGTCCTGAAAAGTGACTGTATGTGTAGTGAATAATTACGACTCTTATCAATAACAGCAACATATATATAATATATAAAACATGCATATGCATAGAACCATAATTTAATAATTATTAAAACATTATATATTGAAGTTATACAAAGTAAATCACTGTATCGCAATTATCTGAATCATTAAATCATGTCTTATAACTCACTTGTATTCCAGAGAGGAAGTGACGGCCAACCTTGCTCTGGCGAGATCCAATGGATAAGTCAGAGATTGTGAAGTCACTCCAGCGAGTGACCCAGCCAGGAATAACAGTCCAGGAGATCTTTTGAAGGTAACAAACTAATATAAATCATTGTAGTCACAAAGGCAATAGAAAAATTTGAACAAGTTTAAATTATTTAACTCGAAGAATCAACGATTCTATGCGAAATATTTTGAACTTACAGTAACTACCTAATGTGCCTACCATCCACTCGCCCCATCCTTACACCTGGTCTTAATCAGGCGTATCTCGGAGCTCTGATATCGAGAAGCAATCTACTTTATTCGACAGGAATGTCCCAGGAGTAAATCTAAATTACCCAAGACTTAGGTTGCCCCGCACTTAAGTGTGCTGAAGTTAAAAGAAATAGAATGATAAAAAAGCTTATTTCAAATCAAATTGAATACGTCTTTTTCAATGAATGTGGTAATGAATCAAAAGTGAGAATAGATGTTTGTAGCGTACAACTTTCGAGATATGGACCATGTAAGTGAGTGAAGATGCTTAATTAAGCCTGGCTAAATAATTCTATCAACATATGCCGCTGCTGTGACCTGGGAATGAGTGACAAAGATTCATGGGGGGAATGTGTAGTGTGCATATGCTTCCCTTACAGAATATGGAAGAAGAAAAACAAGAAATTGTGTAATTAATCAACTAATTCTATTGATTTGAAATTATTTTAAAACTGTAAACTCTTATAAATGCCGTAACGTACGATATAGGTTTTGCTTTTTTACATGTTATATTTATATAATATGAATAAAGAATCTATCACTGTGATTGTGGATGTAGTGAATCATGCATTCCTCAAATATAACATCGACATCACCATAGGTTATACAATTTGCAATTCACGTTATATCTACATGAATTTTATTACAGTAACAACTGGGAGGCTTATATCTAATATCAACATGCAATAATTTCTAGCAAATTAATAATCATGTGTAGCTAACTTAATTATAACTCACATGTATTCTAGTACTCTATCAAATATGGAGCCATACATACAATAAAACTCCATACCTCTTGTTGCTGGCATCGCAAACACCTAGCAACTGTTTCCACTGCTCATGGGCTGTGAACTGAATTGCCGCATATGGCAAAATCCTTGCCATGGTGGCTGAATTCCCACGCCACAAAGCCGCCACACCATCCACCTTTACAGTTCCCACTATAAAGTTCAGTGCGGCTCTGGCTGAATACGGGGACTTACTGAAAACAGAATGTGATTAATTTATTAAATACAATTAATTTTGACAGATGTTAACTTTAAACAGATAACTACAGCACAATAACATAATACCATATAGTGAAGTACCACTGTATATTGTATTCAGTGAGTTAAGATATTTCATCATTAGAAAATATCATAAATAGTGAGAGAGAATTTGTCTCAGTGGTAGCATAGTTGGTAGCGTTCGTGCCAATCAATCTGGGGAATGCAGGTTTGATTCTCTATCTTTTGGATTTAAAAAAATCTGAAAATACATGACTGGATGCCCATTGGGTTGAGCAATTGTCTGACAAATAACCTGCCAAGGCGTCTTCATATTGTGGAGATCCACATACTCCATTTTTGGAGTGAATATCTTCACACTGTGTAGATCCATATGCTCCACTTTGAAAGCGAACTTGGTATTAAAAAAAAATGTGAGAAATTCTCGATGTACCAAATATACTGTGATAGTACTCATGTTTAAAAATATTTCATGTGTAAAATATAATAATATATTACAATCATTAATTTAACATAAAACATAGTTTATTTTTTATTTGTTTTGCTTACTTGAATAAAAGTTGTAGCACAAGAATTGATTTTTGGCTATAAAATGAAATTTTTTGTCATTTTTATAAGCAAATCTGAAAGAGAGATGAACTGGAAATATCAGTTTTCTTCTATGTATAATATGAAAATTCAGAGTGTTATTATATACTTTTAGTGATAGTCATAAGCCTGCATTAACCAACAGCTGGATGAAGGGGTTTCCCATCTAGTTACACTCTTGGTTTATGTATTGTAGGGTCGTAACAATGAAATGACTACAGAACTGCAATTTTGCTAGATGCAAACCAAATTTGTGAAACCAAATGTGCACCTAGTCTGAAAATTGATCTTGGTCCGGTCGAGGGGGGCTATTGTTGTCTTGGCGATCGCCCCAGCGGTTCCCCCTGCTGCAAGACTTGTCACCACAACCTGTGTCTTGCTCAGTCCTTCTGTTCCATCCACACCTAAGACAAAAAAGGAACATTAGAAAAGATTTTTAATATGGTAGTCGTTTTCATTTTGTTATATTTCTAAATTATTCTGAATGCAATATTACAATACCAAAATAAGTAAAAATGACTGAATTGTTTATATAATCATGATTTTAGTAGTTTGATACTTTCACTCTTTGGCAGAAAAAACAAAAAGGCATCAGATAATCCAACAAGTCATTGCAATAAATTATTGAAAAAAATATAAAGGGAAGTACATATAGAAAAACATCAGAGAATGAAAGAAAGAAAAAAATGAATATATGTATATCAATAATCTTAACTTACGTTTCTTCTCAACTTTGTCTATGGCTTCCGAAACGTCTGTGGATTCTCTGTGCCTCACAGAAGTGGTCATGACCAGACCGGCGGGGAGTCTGGCCTCCGCATTCGCCGCCATTTTGATATATTCTAGTTCGCACCCGATACTGCGGACCGACTATTTCCAATGAGGAACTCCAAAAAAAGAAAAAAAGTTTTCAATAAAATTTTTGTCAGTATTAGAAAGAGTCTTAAGTAGAGGTTTTGATAATTGAATCATTACATTAAAATTATTCTCAAATCACTTTGTTGGTACACTTGCGCATACTTGTCAGTTATATATATTAAGTCCAAACATATATTAAAAATACCTCAATTTATTTCAGCTACGTGAGTTTTATACGTGGTGGTAGTCTAATTTACAGATGGCATGCATTTACTTCTATATTGATTATGTTACATTATCCAATTGCGCGGTGGCCACGTGCTCCACCCGGTGAATTCTCAACTGTGATTTTATAGACAGCAAAACGTTTTTTATTTTCGAAAATTCACCTTGAATTTTTACGGAAAGCAAATGAATTAAATGAATAAAAAATTGAAAAAAAAAAAATTTGGCAAACAATCAAAACATCTAAAAAAAATGTCTTTTGGTTGATATCTCATGGAAAAAAATATTTCGGAATATTTATCTACCATAAATTTAATATTTACGTCTGAATATTTATATATCGACAGTGTAAAGGAAAATGAATGTAACTCTCAGTTTTTTTCAAAATAGTTGTAAAAGTTGTAATGCCGAATTAGTATCTACATTTAGCTTTTAAGTTTGTAAAGAGGATGGCATGTGAAATTAGCAAACAGGAAAAACGACTTCTACCACATCATTTTTATTGGTTTTTCTTAAATGACTTATTGAATTATTATCAGATTGGGTAAATAAACCTCCAGTTTTAGTCTTCGTGCACCTCAAGTTTGTGCCAAGTTAAAATTTTGACTTTGACGCAAATCATTAAATATACGTTTTTGTGACTCCTGTAAAATTTGTTCTGTGTGGGTTACGTCCTTTTTCCGTTCTAACGTCGAATCACACATTTGTCAACCAGACACAAAACATTAATTATTAGCTCAAACGGTGTAATTACACCAGTTAAAATAGTCTAGTCATGCAGATGAAACTTATTATAATAATGGCTCGAGTTTGAATACGTTGCTTTCATTTCATCTTCAGCGGTTCGAATCAATTCACTGCTGTTTAAAAGCAGTTTTTGCTTTTACTTCCCCATGTTAAAAGTCTTCTGACTTATTTGCCACAATGAATGCAATCTAGGAATTTATACACCTCGTTCGTATATACAGCCCGATGATGCCGAAAAGCAAAATCAGGATCACCATAACAATTGTAATATACGTATTTTTTCAATAAATAAAAATGAAACCATATTTACCACACTGAAATAAAGCATGTTTAGATCGAATCAGCAATACTACATCATTTTTGTGTGATAGATTTGCCTTTTGGCATCTTCAGACAATGAAAAATACATGAAAAAATATAATATCTAGATACAGTGGTGTACCGCATTTCCTCGAAAATAAGCCCTACCACAATTTTAAAGTATGGTTTTAATATTAGACCGACCCAGAAAAAGGCCTAGTGAAAAATACGATACGATTTCTTTCTAAGAAGGCAACACTGTTCAAGCTAGATGACGCTGAAGTGATTAAACGAGCACTTTCATTCAAGTCCTTTGTTGATAGCGTCGACTTTTCTAAATACTTCCATGTAATTCCATACAAACATGCAAGTCCTAACCCTAAATTAAGCCTTTGTGAGTTTTCTGGGTTAAAAATTAATATAAGACCGGGTTTTATATTCAGAAAAAAACGGTAACTCCAAATTCGGCATCCTGGAGCAAGTAAAATCGCTGCGGCCCCTTATTTTTTGGGAAGTGTCTTGGCAAAATTTGTTTTCTATTCTATTCTCAGCAATCATCATAAATTTTTATAGTTTTATTAGAGATACATAAATTATAATAAATATTTTCTGAAATTAAAATCATATTCAGTCAAGTGCACACTATTTTATTTAGGTGCTTATAATTATATTTGTCTAAAAAATATTTTTTACATTTATTATAGAAAATTTGACAAATCGTTTTGTTTTTTACAAAAGTTTTCACATTTTTTATTTTACCGTTTCTTATTTTGCGCTCCCGTGATTCGTGCGCCTGGAGCTGTTCGCTTCAACAGCAATACGGTAGCTACGCCACTGTATATACAGCGTACTTTGGATGCATGTAGTGCAAGTCGTAAAAATGGAAATTTAAAAATCGAACAGCTTTGAGTTTAAAGTAATTTACGTAAAGCATCGTCAGGCGATGGTGATAATTGATAATTATTTATAAAATAAACATCTTGCCATCGGTTATCCAACGGCGAAGTGATTGACCGATAATCAGCTCGTGTTATATTTATGACTCTCAGAAGATCACATAACTTGACGTTGTTCATGTTCTGAGAGAATATAGAGGTTTTACTGAGCAGGTAAAACACCTCTCGACATCAAGATTAAGTGAAATATCGCGATGCACATTTGCCTTTAATGTGGATACGAGTATATCGACTGTAAAAAGGAAGAAAGATGTAACCCACACACAACAAAAAGCAGAAAAAAACATCAGTTGATGATTTTAGTGTAAAATCGTAGTCGTGTCTCCCCGAATTACTATTGGGTTGAGCAATTATCTGAGAAGTGTTTCTCATGCAGAATAATCTGTCAAGACGTCTCTACGCTCGGAGTGGATATCTTCACACTGTGTAGATCCATATGATCAACTTTAGAAGCGGACATTGTGTAAAAAAATCGTAGACCACAGTTAGTATTTTATTTACCATTTATGACTAATCTAATATATAAAAGTCAAAATATGTATGTTCGTTCGTTCGTTTGTCCA
>JAGVSQ010004334.1:4260-19633 GCA_022683975.1 Rhyacophila evoluta
GCAGTCGTTATTTTATATTAATGTTATTTTAGAAGATGTATACATAGAAACAATACCACTATAAGATATAATAACTTCGCTTAAATGCGTGTATAAAATTAAAAATACAAAAATTAAATCTATATTCTTACGCGATTTAGCATAAAGTAATAAATTTTATTTTTATTATTTTAGCCATTAACTTCGTATTATTACTTATTGTATAATATTGTGACATATGAGTAATTTTTTTTATAAATTAATAATAAATTCGTCAGAACTATTTACTAAAATATTTTGATGTTAATAAATACGACAACGACGGATAGTTTTGATAAAATAATATACATCAGAAGATAAGTGAGTCTTAGGCGTTTAATTAAGTTGAGTGTAATGATACATTTCAGTATTTTATGTACAACTTTGAAATATACAAATTGTATAAAATCTATAGTATATCAATAGTATATTAATTAAAAACCTAATTGTTCAAAGATTAATAATTTAGTCAGCTATTTCTAATACGATTTGAAAGTGAAAATATTTATTTGAATATCCTAAGAAAATCTATGGAAAAAGATTCAAGGAAAGTTTTTTTAATTTTATTACAAATCCAAATCAATGTTATTATTTTTACCTTATATTTACTTCTATGAGCTTCAATCTGAAAACATTTATATTTCTATTTTACGCTTTAAGCCATCATATTTAATTTTCAAAACTTAATACGACATTTATAAATAAAAAATATGCAACGCATAATTTCAGAAATATACCAACCAAATCATAAAACTGGTCGAGTAAACTTGTGATGATTCAAAAAAGTTTTCAAATGGTTTTCATGCGATAACTTTTTATAACTATAATCGCTCATTATTAACACGATGCCATTTTCTGTTATAACTAGTCTAAGTAGAATATGAAACTTCTACAGTTACGATTTCAATGAAATTATAATTGATGCAATAGACATAAATAAACAACTCACTTATAATGTGCCTCGCATAATCATCGTACAGAGTGTCACGTTTTTCCCTTACAGAATTTATGCACACTTGATACATTGTAAAGAGAAAACTAGGTGTATTATGTTAAGTATTTTTTTGATTATTTTTTTAATATATATTTTATACAACGCCCGCTTGAAAAAAGAAGCGTATACATCTTCACAACGCAAAGACTCATCTTGGCAGATCTTTTTAACAAAACTAGCTTGTCAGTCAATTTTTTAATAATCTATTCCTAGATTTTTGTTTATTTTAACATCCTTAAGTAGCTATTTTTATACCATGTGCACTCCCGACGAGGAGCATATGGATCTCCGGAATGTGAAGACGTCTTGAAAGATTATTTTTTACAAAAATTGTTTGTCAGACAATTATTCAACTTGATGGGCATCCAGTCCTGCATTTTTGGATTTTTAAAATCCGACAGATAAAGAGTTGAACCCGCATTCCCCGGATTGCTAAGCACGTACGCTACCAAATACGCTTCCAGGGATACAGCAGCTATAGCAGATTAATTTCGCAAGTCTTCTTTGTCACCATTTTTTTGTTCTTTTTATTTTCAAATTATATTTTTATTGCTGTCGATTTAATATTACAGACACGATTACTGAACATTTATTGATAATTTTGATCCATTTAAATCATGCAGTTACAAAGGAAGCTGTTTATAATTGAGACGCTAAACTTTTTCTTCCGTTTTGATTTTTATATTCGTACAAAAAAGGTGCATTGTTTTGATTTTAAAATATTCAAGAAGAAAAAATACAGGTATATTTTAATTCTGATTAATTATCTTCATTTTGTTTATTCATTCTTCTACCAGTTGATTATTCTAGTAACGCTGACTCTATTATGAGCCGTCATTTTTTTTTTTAAATGTAAACTTTAAATGTAACAACAAGCAAATGACATTTTCATATTTTTGAATTATTTCTGACACCTTTATCGAAATGTATTTTTTAATTAATAATTTCACTACATTTAAACAAAGCCATAGATTTTACCATATTGTTTAACCAAGATTCATTATCAGATATTGACTGATCTAAATAGCTTTTTTCTTTAATTTTTAGTCAAATTTAATATACATGTATCTAATTGTAGTTTTAGGATTCAAATTCACAAAAAAACTTATAGGCGTTTTAAATTTTAATAATGCAATTTTTTTTATATCTCAACTTCAAATTATATTTGATTAGTACAGAATATTATTTTTAATTAGATAATAATTAACTCAACATCGTTAAAAATATTTAAATTATTTTTATAAATGATAAATCATTTATTTTAATTATTTTTAAGGCGATATAGACAGTAAAAGCATAAATACACGTAGGTATTATAATCTTCTCACCGCGAATGGCCTGCCATCTGTGGGTGGACGTTTGGAATTACTTAATAGAATAGACACCCCTTATTTCCCAGGCCATTTTCTGCAGTAGTAATTATCCTTACAACCATTAAGTATTTAGTATAGCAGCAGCTAGCTGTAATGGCTATAACAAGGCGAGCCTCGGCCATCTAGTTAGTTATTTGTGATTATGGACTAACAATGAACGAAGCTATTACGGCGATTAACATATAAGTGGGGTTATGAATTACGTAGCCATTTTTCATATATCACTTACGACATAACAAATTCAAGAAATTTTAATAGCACTATTACAATTATCTCTATTATAAATATGGTGTGAAATTACGCCATGGCGCAATATTATATATAATAACCAATTGGAATGTTGCATGTAATAATTATCATTATTTTCAAACGTTACACGCACTTAACAAATACTAGTACTATGAATATTACTGTACCATTGAAGACTATATACACCTAAAGACTTTTAAATAATTATCATAAAGATACTTATATTTAAAATTACAAATACTTTTATTTAAAAGCAACCAAAAGTACACTCTTCATAAAAAACAAATAAACACTATATCAACAAATCAATGTTCAAACAAATCACTTACTTTTTATTTTTTATTTTGATTTTTATGTACACAATAAAAAAACTTGTCTCTTCCCAAATTGGAGAGCATATATCTCATTCGTGTGAACATAACGACTCTATAAATAGAGTAGATATATGAATACCTGCATTGCCAAGACGTATTTTTACAGATATTTTTCCACAGCAATTAATGTTTTGCTACTTTTTCAACCTATTAAGAACCAACTTATGCATATTTGTTTAAAAAAAATCTGTGGGACTTGAACCGGTGAAACTCCGACTATTAAGCGTAGATACTAATTTCTCAGTTACCGGAGAGTTTATTATTGTATAGATCCATATATTTTCGGGTAATTCTTTTTAATGGTAATGTATTCACTGCGTGTTTATTTTAACATCGTTTGTTGGCTATGAAATAGCTATAATATTATAAATATTAATCCTCACTCACAATTGGCTGATATGGAACTAAAGATATAATAACGAACAATTACTCGTGAAAATATTTAACCTCTTCGAATATACTCGTAGTATTCAAACTAAGTTTTTATTAAAGTAAAATATTATGTTTCCAGAATCAACGAGTTTTTACATGTAAGCTCCATGATATGAATTACAATATTAAGACTAATACTCGTACGACAAATACCAAAAGTTTATTTTCTATTAAACTTTTATCCAAGATTTTCGTTCTTAAAATATTATAAATAGTAAACCTACTTTTAAAATTAAAACATATCTTGGTCTATATAAAAAATATTATAGCACGGCCAAAGCTATGGAATTTAAAGTTTGTGAATAGTACAGAGTGATATTTACGACATATTGAACTTTGTAAATTTTACTTATAAATTGAAAACATTCGTTTTATTAAAAAGCATGTTGTTATCTGAACGCAGTATCTTGCTATGTCTTTTAGATTCAAAAATTTTTTTTGTTAACATAATTATAGTTAAAGTAGTTTCAAAAGTTGTAAAAATTTTAGTAGTCGCCAAATACTTAATGCTATTGAAAATACACCCGTGCACTTTTAACAATTTGAAATACCTAACCAGAATGCTAACGGTAAATGCATCCATGTGTAACCTTTTTTAACGATCGCATCCAGTTATAAGAGTGTACTAACCCTGCAACTGTCAGCTGTTCCTCGAACAGAAAGCTCAGCTGACAAATCCACTCCGGCAAAGTTTGTGGAGGGAATCTGGGATGTTTTAGTTGGACAGACAACTCTCTGCCAACTGTTGTATATCTCTGGCCGAACGACGTAATAATAGAAGTAGTCTTAAGTATTTTTATTTCGTTTAGAGCGTTTTTAAACTCTCGTATATGTATACAAGTTTGCGATTGTTTATCAAAGAAATGAAATTATGGTATTGGAAAATGAACTAATGAAGTTGTTTCTATAGAAAATACTACTTGAAATATAACTATTTGATATTGCTGAGATTAATATTATTTTTAATATTAAGTTTTAACCAAGTAAACATTAAAATGTAAATTTCATTTGTTTACTTATCAATATCGTGCGTTTTTTACTTCATTTTTATAATATAAATATAAATATTAGTTTACTGTTTACTGTACTAAACTACTATTATAAATAATTATAATGAAGGTACCAGACATTAAATTTTAAAGAATTTCGATGTTTTGTTATCACTTACATAAAAACTTGAATTATCTAACATACACATTGTACCTAATTTTTGATTATCTATGGATTTTCATATAAATAATTTCAACTTAATTCAACGTTTTCAAATTTGAACTTAACATTTGAATTAAAGTCACCGAATATGCATAGCTTTAATTCAATATAATATTTTAAGTCAATGGTGTACAAATTAAAATAAAATGTATAAACAAATATTATAAACCTTAAATTATTTTATGTAGTGCGTTGTTTATTCGCAATATTTAGTTTTATATTTGAATAAAAGCTCTGCTATTCGATGATTTTTTATTAATGACACTAATAAGAAAAGAGCTTTAATAAAACTACAATGAAGTCTCTGATACCAAAAACTCGTCAGTAAAAAGCTTCGCCATATATGTTAAGCTCTAGTAACTCCATGTTAATCAGCTAATAAATGTGTTGCATGCTTCAAGCCGAGTCTAATATATTTTACGGTTCGCGTTGATAATTTTTCATTCTTAATCCATGCAAACATCTCTGTTCGCAAAATAAATTAAATAATCTATATGTGGGTAATCTATGTGAAACATTCAGAATACCATAATTTAGATTATAATATTATTTTACTTTATAAAAGTATTCAGTTGTATTGGTTCATGTTAGATTATATTTAATCTCTTGGAATTGCAAATGCCGTATCAAAAAAAAACAAGGAAGAATTGTGTTCCATTTTATTCATTACACTCGATGATAAACAATGACGAAAAATCACACTATAATGATGATGACCCTCAATGGTAACGTACATGTATGCACTTAAATTAAAACAACATTTCTAAATATTGATTATAATATGATTTTTTTATACCATGCTCTCTCCCAACGTGGAGTATATGGATCTACACATTGTGAAGATATCCACTCCGAATGAGGAGTATATAGATCACCGCAATGTGAAGACGACTTGACAGATTATTTTTTACGAGAATTGTTTATCAGACAATTACTCAACCCAATGGGCAACCATCCTGCATTTTCGGATTTTAAAAATCCTACAGATGGGGATTCAAATCCGCATTCTCCGGATCGTTAGGTGCGCACGCTACCAACTACGCTACTGAGGAAACAAATATGTGTAAATATACTATAAAGATAATAAAAATATAAGTATCGTGCATTACTAAATTAAAAATTTGACTAAAGTTTGTGTGATTTTTAATTTATATTTTTCTCCGGTTGACGGCAAATAAGAGTTCATACTTTAGTACTGGAGATTGCGCATTCAATTCTTAAACCTACTAGATTTTTTGAAATTATAAAATGTTGGACTCAACAGGTTTTAAAATAGTTGACAACCAATTCAACTTATATTCATCTTTTTTGACAAAAAAACTAGGTAGACAACATCACGATATGTAAGTAAATCTATATATTTCACTTTGGAAAGATATATAATAAAAAATAAATTATACATGTTGATAAATTCATGCTGATAATAATGTTTTTAAAAACTTTAAAATACTCAGTTTATGCTAGGTACTAAATACAAGAAAACGCAGATTTCTATACCCTTCTATATTTCCATAGCTCGTTTAACTTGATTTGTTTGGTAACCAAAGTGAAATAGAATCAACTTCCTCTTTTCCGTTTCCGTCTTCTATTGAAGATTGTAGAGCAAATTGAATTACGTGTCTAGTTTTGTTGTCCAGTGCCATTTTCATCAAATCTTTCAGTTGCTTTCATAAATATTAAGATTTTTTTGACAGAAATTTTCCATATTATTACTATTTATCTTTCTCGGATAATTATATATTATTAATGATATTTCTGAATTTCATATACTACGTCAATCTGAAGCTGTTCGTGCGAATCAATAATTGTTTCTAAAGATTGGCTGATATAATGTTTTCACCGTTTACTTAAAAAAAATATTTATGGTGAACTAAATAAAAATTTTAAAATCTTTTAGCTGCTTTGATGTTTTTGATAATCTAAGAATCTTAGTGAAAAAATATCGGCCAAAAATAAGAATTCACAGTTACTTTTGATAGAAAACAATGGACTACACACCACATTAAAAACAGTAAGAAGAATTGAACGAAGAATAAATTTTATGTTAAGATCAATTTTATTGTAGATATTATAGATTGAGGCAAAAAACTTATTTACTTTAAGTCAATAGTTAATTATGTTTATCACATCTAGACATAATTTTATATTAAATTTACTCAACCTGACTAGCCTCATATCATCATTTAATAAATAAACTTAATTTATATTAGAATCTTGATTGCGATAATTGAATCAAATACTTACCAAAAACACAACAATAGGTAGTTAGCGCGCCCGCCTTACGATCTAGAGAATGCAGGTTCAATTCCAACACTGGGACTGGGAGCCAATTTGGTTGATAAATTGTCTGACAAACAATTTTCGTAAAAAATATTCTTCATATTGTTGAGATCCATACACTCTACTTTCAGAGTGGATATTTTCACACTATTTACATCCATATTTTAGCATCTTGTTTTAATTTATTTTCATAGATATGTAAGCTTTTAGTAAATAATATATGTAAGTTTTGTCATTTATTACAGTTAAAAAATAAATTTTATACTCGTCGCCTGATAATGATTTATGAATGTGATAATAATTTATAAGAATCGAGCTAAAGAAGAAATATTCAAATTCAGCAAATTTAAAATTGTTAATTTAAAGTTTTACATAGTATCTGCCAACTACTAGACGAAAGCATTAATTAATATTGATATATCGGTTAGTTTATTGGCAATATTTCATTCGAATATAATAAATTTTCCGTTTGATTCTTGGTAGAGGTCGTTAAAAATATCGTCTTTATTACAGCAACGTGAATTTTCTTACTATTACACACACCGAAAGATCTCACTCGAAAAATTCCAACACGGAAACTCTACACGCCAAACCCCATGCCGCCAAATCAAAACGGTTCACGGTTCATAGCGATCCCAAAAAAAAATATAACGTAAACTGTACAGCGTTGTATAAAAATTGACATAATGTTTCCTAAAATTAACTATCTTTTGCCACGTGTCTTTATTTTCACTGATGTGTGAATGATTACATCAATAACTTTTATCGTAACTGCTATGACATCCATGTGAGAACTCAAGTGTATTGGCTATTTTTTTTAAATTCTAAAGTGTAGAACTTACGTGCTAGTAGCCACACGCCATATAATACGAAGGAGGTTGTCTGGATTTTAAAAATCATCTACCCGAATAAGGTTGAGTTCAAATGATTTTTTATACCATGTTTGCTTCCAAAGTCGAATATATGGATCTACACAGCGTGAAGATAACCACTCAGAAAGAGTAATATATGGATTTCCGCAATGTGAAGAAGTCTTGCCAGTTTATTTTTCACGAGAATTTTTGCCAGACGATTTGTCAACTCAATGGGCATCCAGTCCTGTATTTTCGTATTGTTAAAATCCGACAGATGGGAATGGCCAGGCGCTCACGCTACCAACTACGCTAACCGGGGAGACTATAAGTGAATACTATTGTATAAACTATTATATTAGAATCCGATCTGTCCAATTTTTCTGGTAGATTTTCTGTCTCTTTTTTCAAAATCTTTAATAATTTTTACTTGATTTAATTATTTAAAATAGACCGCCGATATTATATATGTAATATATTCAGTTAAAACTCGATTTGCTACCATCAAGTAAAAGTGGCCTTCATTCAATGCCAAAGTTAATATTTTTTCATTTAATATATTTTTTAAAACGCTAGACAAAATTTAAAATGGTTAATTTCCTGAGTTGCTAACCATTTGACAGAACAACTTCCTAAAACCAACAATTCAACTATTTAAATTTGAATATTTTCACGACAATTTTTTTTATGTTATACAAAGATCGTTCGGTGTAATATTGCTTTTATGGAACCACGCCTGTTTTTATGTAAGGGGCGCTGTTTTCAAAACTCATTATTCACATCTTTCAATTTTTCACGCAATCGGGCACCAGCCATTTAGTTTATGGAGGGATATTAAAAAATATTGGAAAAAGAAAATCGGCAAGATAGCGAGTGGCGCTAATGTTATCACAGCCATTAGTGAAAGATAATATCTTGATTTTTTATCTTTTTTTATTTAAAGCGTTTACAAAAATAGCTTGATAAAATGTGCTTTCGATTATGAGACTTCATTTGGCAATTAGATTTCTTAAAAGAAATAGTCGGTCAATATAAATCAAAATTAAATCTTCTTCGGGATAGTCCACATTTTTTTCATACCAAAAAACGATTTAGAAATACATTGTGATACTATGATAAAAGCTCATTCTATCTCCAAATTCGTCCATGTAAATTCACAAATACATCAAATTACACATGGCATCTTATAATATAATGTAAGATTATTTGAAAAAATATTGCACAACAGTATTCGTTCCATTCGTGTCGCTGAAAACTAAGTAAATATTGACGAGTATCAGAGATACTCCGTGCACCATCTTAACCTATCAATACGAACTACTATTTCAAATTATCTTGATCAATCAAACGGATTATCTTGTTTATTTAACTTGAAGGCTGCATTTTTTATCACAGAAAATAGGATAAACTCGTATATTAAAACTAAATGTACGCTTCTAACGATGAATAATAGTGTTTTTTTCTATTTGGTATGGAAATCTATTTAAAAAATAGAATGGACCGAGTTACTTTATCATACCTTAGATACAATTATTTTTTATTCAAAATAAAAATACTGAATATAAGTCGAAATATCGTTTAAATTTACAAATAATGAAAAATAGTATAAGCTCTTTACAGTATTAACAGTAACTAAACTAAAATTCATACTAAAGCATGAAATAAAAATTTCGAGTTCCATAGCCTTGGATGAAAGTTAAATAGTCGCTAATGCTGATATTAACATTAAAGTTTCAAGTTATATTCATTGATAAGACACCCTTCCAAGCAACTTTAAATATTTTTTTGTATATATTGTTAAGAGACAATTATTTTACATCACGTTCGAATATTTTAATTAATAACTTGTAATGTTCGTTGTATGTAAAAAGTCTAATTTAACATCTCTTAATGTGATATCAAGCAATTATGTGTACGCCTTCTCATCCACGCTACATTGTTTATAAGTTAATGATTCTCACTTGAGTTGATAGTCCATGTTTTATATGCGATCTCCCGTACAAAAATAACGAACCAGTCTAAAGCTTCGGTTTACAACATACTAGAAGATTAAGTTTATATTTAATTTAGACGCTCAAATGCAATTTAACGGAGCTTTGTAGAATAAAAGTTTATTTTCATTATTTCCAACACAAAATGATTATTTTATATGAAATAAAAATTTATTGCTATTACTATTTTGTTTTTGGTATATTTGTATATGACTTTCTCATACCAGCTATGTTTTTATTATATCCTGTTAGTAAGTATATATCTATATGTTGACATAACATTATAACATGTACACGTTATATATATGGTTGTACGTCCCGTGAGTTATGCAACCCGGATGTCACACCGGAAATGAAAGACTCGCCAATGGAGTCGACCAGTAAGAAAAGGATAGAAAATTTTGCAAAGAATAGGAAAGGGACGAACAGACTTCTTATAGCTTCTATTCTTCCACATATTTGTTGCTTAAAGACATTACTTCCGTGGCACGAAAAATATACTTATTTATATATCTCTCCATCTAAGCTTACTTGTTTTTATTTTTATGACAACAATACATTTTTAGCAGTACCGAATAATTCCAACATACAGAAAATATTAACTTTTATAATACCGATCTGATAAAAAAGGTCCAAATTCCAAGAACTTACATTTAAAATTATCCATTTTTAATCTATTGTATATCTGGAAATAACAACTAGCTAGTATATTATGAGATATATTTAATTGCGCACAAAAACACATTTCAAATATTGTTACTAAAAAGTGATATTCACACAAAAACTACGAATAATAAATACAGTTTTTTGTAATTTAGGATTTATCTGGCAGAGAATTTAAATGTGGACTTATATTAATAATATGTTGATATTATAGTACACTAATAATCTTTTCACATTCTGTATAAATCAGATAGATGGCATTTATAAATCATTTTCTCTAAAAATGGACTCACCTATTTTGTCAGAAAGTGACGATATAATAATTGGAATTACGCAATCATTAAAAAAAATGAAAGATGACTTCATAATTTAGGCTTCTATTTTCTTCTGAAAATCTTCTTCGTGTTATCATTTCCAGCCTAACCTATAAGTTCCTAGGTGTCCAGTTTTATGTTAATGGCATTCATCTATTGGAGTTTTAACCTATCAAATATCTGGTGAATTATCTACAACTTATTCCATAGGTGTTTGCCTAATTTATAATTTAAAGTATTTTTGGAGAAGATTTAACATTTATATACAATTTAACCTACGTATTTTCGTTTCTGGTCTCATTTCATGCCTTCTTTTGGCATGTTCCTTACACATTTATCAAATAAATCTTGATAAGACTCAAACACCTAAACCTGTAACTCAACATGAGTTGGGTCTCCAATTACCGTTCGCCTACGATAAAGGACAATTATGAAATTTAATTATTTTTCTAAAGCTAAGTAGCACCAATCTGCTGTTTTTGCTATCCATTTTCACTTCGTACGTATATAACATTCGTAAACATCATGCCACTTAAGTATACTATGTATTTAATGTGATTTAAAAAATAAATACACTTACATCATAGCTATATGGCCACACAACAACCAACTTGTCACCATATAAGTTTAAATATATCATATTTATAATGGAACACATCTTTTTATAATTACAATGAAAAAATTTTACTTAAAAATAATATAACTCGATACATATACATTTATAAATTATTTTTACCATTTCCATGCTATAAAAAATACAGATATTCACATCGTGAAAATGTCTACTACAGCACTGGAGTACGTATATCATTCTTCATAATGTGAACATTTATCTTGGACATTTTTTTCACTAGAATTGATTTTCAGCTAATCGATGAATTCTTTGGGTATCCAGATTAAATAAATTATATTTTCAAACATCTTACTTGGGATTCCAACCTGCAACCTACGGCACTAAAATGCACGCTGTTAAATTAATATTTAAAAATGGGAATTATTGTATTTAAGTCAACTAATATCTTTTTAATACCAAATATTATTTATTGAACATTATAAATAAATCACATCATAAATACGCAAAAAATATTCACACCATTTTATAAAACATTGTATTTCAGAGATTTTTATATTTCAACTCAATATCTAGAGACAGGTACTGCTTTGGGTTGATATAACATATTATTAGCTTTAAGTTTTCACGAAGTTTTTTATAGTTAGAACAGATCATCATATTGCAATATAAAGTCTCATGAATTTTACGACTTTCCCTTTAATAGTGAAAGTAAAGTGAAGTTTTTCCGTGAACTTTTTTACACGATGTGTGTTTGATCTTGTTAGAAGCTAACTTTTTTGAATGTAAACGGACGGTTTATGGGTTGAGGCCGCGAACAAAATACTTTTACGTGTTTTACTTTTAAGTGAAAAAACTAGTTTCAGTATTTACTCTAACTTTTTTAAATACTAATCAATAATGAACGCAATATCCACATGAATTTCTTTTTAGATAATAAAAATATATAAAATATATTTTGCATTGTTATTTATACATATACGATATAAACTCGTCCAAAGGTGAAACATGTGGATCTATAAAGAATGAAGAGTATATTAATCTCTGCAATGTTAACAAATTATTTTTTCACGACAATTAGTTAGCATACAATACACAAATTAATGAGCATCCAGTCCTGACTTTTTAAAAACTCACCAGATGTGAGAATAAAATACGCATTTTCTAGGAGCAAACCACGCACCTTAAGCACTCAGCTAACAAGAAGACAAAACGTATAGGTTGTATATAATATTAAAAAATCAATGCTTTGATTCTGTTTGAATATACTAAGGTATCAGTAATTAAGTTAATGGTGATTTGACACCAAATATAGATCAATATTTGCATTATGAAGTACGATAAGCTTATTTTGTCGTTATGTCACCTTCGTATAACACGTTTACATTTTTACTCGACTAAGCAAAGTTTATAGTGAGACAGCTTTGAGCGACGTTCGAGGTCTATCCAGTGGCCATAATAGCGTCAACCCCCTAGCCTAAGTCGGCAGTTTCGCTAAAGAAAATAGCCCATGTGTGTACAGATTTGGTACATTGGTAGATTAGACACGCCGCCATCAGTATTCTGTGTGCTACACTCGACCCGGGGACATCCTTCACTGCTTAACAATGCCCAGTCGAGCGTTGGATGTCTTTTAGAAACTCCACCGACATATACTTACCATATACCCTTGTCGGTAGTTCAACCTGAAATTCGCATATGCTATTTTCCGCTCTATTCTTTACTTTTTGATCTTATAAAAACATAAATAACCACGAATAGACCACTTCCATATTCAAGACATCAAGACAATTCAAGAGCCATTCTACAGTAACCGTAAATCATTTAATAAATTTTAATATTATTTTCTTATTTTTTACCATTTCCAAATGTAAAACAATTTCGATATTCTGAGAATTAATTAAAACATTTTTTTTTATACATAATAGTTTCCGATAAAATATCCATTGTCTTAATTTAGATTTTTTTACCATCTGTACAATTTAAGTCTATAATCTCTGTCAACGAAGCGACGCGTTTATCTCTCAGCCACTGACTGGATGGGACTCGAATAGGATGGGATGGAATTTTAGAATATTTTTTAATTTTCTAATTGTTTTTTTTTATTATTTCATACTAATAAATTAATGAGTTATATATTATATGATTCCATGAGACGTGAAGTTTACTTACATGTCCATTCATACAAAAATCACTAACTACTATATTTTAATAAAATAGTTTAATTTACATACAAGATACAAAATATTTGAATAGTATAAAAGAAAAACTCTGTGGAAGAGAAATATTAACTCAAAAAAAGGCATTTATCCAATCGTGAATTGATTCAGGTAAATGATGAATATAAGTTCTAAGGAAAGAAATTTTCATTTAGATATTTAATAAATAATATTTATTTAAACATTGGTAACAATATTTTTCAACTAGTTCAATAGTTTTATTCATGAATAAATAAAAAGAATAAGAAATTTGATGTCTTAGTTCATGAAATTAAATAAAAACATAGAAAATACGTGGGCAGCTCAATACGCAAGAGTATTCATAAAGAATTTAAATTGATATAAATTCTGATAATAATAATGGTTCAATATAATATATAAATATATATGTGTGATTTATACGATCTACACCACTCATATCAAAGAGGGTTACTATATTTGTATATTCATACACACGTAAACAACTTTAAGTCTATCAATATTATTAATTTAAGCTAAAATGATACTGCATTGCAAACAGCTTATAAATCTCTCTAAATTATTATGTTACTCTATGTCAGTATAGTACGGCTTAAACATTATCAGGTATTATACCATGTTTTCATTTAATCATCTAAACTCTAAACCATTTGCATTAGAGAACAAATTAGGTAGCAATGCACAATACAGTATTGTTGATATGGCTACAATACTATGTTAAAATACAGTGATTGAGACCATATGTTGGAAGCTGAATACATTCATTTAATCCTATTATATATTTTTTATTACTTCTGCTATTAAATTGTGTCCATTTCAGAAATGCAGTACATACGAGTATATATTTGTATCGTCAAAAAATTTCAGTCAATTGAGCATTAACGTTTGCATTTTTGGATCACACAGGTAATGTTAAAATTGCTGAAAGAAAACTCTACATTGACTTTTCTTCATATGGAAAGTATTAAATAATAAGGCAATAATAAAAAAAAGAAAAGTTGTGTGATTTCTTCAAATTATTTATAAACACGAAAACTCTGTAGCTTTTGAATTTATATTTTTTCAGAATAATTTTAAAATGGTTCATTCAATAGTCGATTATAATTATGTATAGTATAAGATAAAAAATTCTAAATGATGTCTCCAAAAAATCTATCATATTAACTTATTGTTTTGAATTTCTTTTTCAAAAAATATCGTGAATTCTTAATTATCTTAATTAGAAATCTTAAAGTCATTGTGATAGTATAAAAATAAAAAAATTTCAATAGATACACATATATTAAATTGTGGTTAATGTTATCCATCGTATTGTATCTAATGTATTTTACATTAATTTAACAATTGTTAAAATTTGAAAAGATTTAAAAAGTGTAATATAAAACAAAACTTGTACCAAATTAAAAATAAGTATCGACTGATACAGATAACTTTAAAAAAGCTTTCTAAAATCTCGTAACTAATTAGGATAGAAATGCTTATACGAGAATTTCTTACACAGAAGAAATAGTTTAACGATTCAATAACGACAAAACATCCCTTTGACCTCATTGTCGAGGTTTCATAAAGGAATGTTTTAAATCCGCTTTTAAAGGTCGGCTTTCAGATATTTGCTACTCACTTGGAATAAAGGGTCTTACGTTGCCCATTAGAGACCTTTTGTTGGACATAACAGCTTGCAAATAAAATATCTTGTAAGAAATATTTCTCCATATCCATCTTGAAATAGAACTCAATTTTTACACAGAATAATTGTATTTACGCTATGGCGCTAGTATATAAATTTCATATTTAATCGAAAAAAATAATTAATATTTTCGACTGATGGTGCTTGATGGAAATTGATTTTAAAT
>JAGVSQ010004335.1:0-19632 GCA_022683975.1 Rhyacophila evoluta
TTCCTAAATGCAGAACTATCCTGCCAGTAGTCATGCCAATGCGGAGAGCAATGGTAATGTTTAACGTATTGCCTCGGATGTTGATATCTTCCAGTTAGGTGAGAGTGGTTTGGATGGATGCTATTAAATACATTGTTAGAATAAGGTCTGTCTAATTTACTTAGTAGACACTCTCTCCTTACTTCTTCTTATTCTCTTTTAATGCTTTTAAAATTTTTGTTATAGTCCTATTTATACCGTGTTGTAAATTTATTGAACTTATAACTTGTAATATGTATTACAACATATGTAAATTAAATATTAGAAATATATTTGTTATTCAGCTAACGAATTCGAGCCGTTGATATTTAGTTTCAAAACAAATACCAACTTCATTACTAAGCGCCTAACAACTAATAATCTCACTTCTTTAAGCACGTTATAGTTTTCCACATTTTTCTTGACATTTCTCACCGATAGCCAAGAGGTTGAAGTGCGTATTTTGGTGCTGGAGAATGCGGTTTTGATTCCTGCAGCTGCTGGATTTAAAAAAATCTAAAGATTGATATCTGAATACGCATTTTGTCGAGTAATTGTTCACACTGTGTAGACTCTTTTGCTTCATCTTCGGAGCGGACATAATAGGTACTACTTCACTTCTTGGCTACTGGTGGGACAATAAATTGTTCTACAGCCAAAATAATCGTTCATAAAATTTATCCTACAATAAATATATATATATTTCCATAATATTATCAATGCTTTGAAATTTGTAGCAAGATTATTTCTAACGAATTTCCAAATGGAAAAATTTCCTTCAAGAACATAATTATTATGACTGTCAATTCTGATCCATTCGCTGGACATACAATTTCCAATTCTTCATTTACTTCAAAATCTTCATTACATTAAAACAAGACCGATTTTATTACGTAATAAATATTTTATTCTCTTTAATAGAATTTATAGACTCTTTGAAATAAATGAAATATTTTTTTGTCTTCGGTTAACCAAAGTCGAGCAGATAGTTAAATTTTATAGCCTCTTTTTAGAGAGAAATCATTTAATTTCGATGCAGAATGATTATTTTTTAGGAAGTCATTTCATTATATTTCATATTATTACTTCCTTAGGACGTGATGATTCGGACATTACCGTTATTTATGTTGCTATTATAAAAGAAATTGTTTTGTTGCTTAGATTATTTGGAGAGCTTCGTTTGTGGCAAAAAAATATTCGCCATTTGTCAATTTTGCGGTCATAGATAGTTATATAATGTTTCTTCGATCATTGATAAATGGGTGCTGAAAGATAAATACTGATAGAAAATCCTTTGTCGGGCATATTGACTGTATTTTCTATCCTTATTCTGTCAGCAAATGTAATATAATGTTAGTATTCAAGAAGATGTATGCTTTCTGCTTTTTTATAGTAATTATTCGAGTGGATCATTTTGTTATTGTAATTTATTTAATTTAAAAACATTACAAATTCACAACATGGCAGAATATTTTTCTTTGAAACGCGTTACATAAAAAAGATAAAAAATGAATATAAAGTATTTAAATTAAAAAGATTCCCCGGTAGCGTAGTTGGTAGCGTGCTCGCTTAGCAATCCGAGTAATGCGGGTTCAATCCCCCATCTGTCAGATTTAAAAAATCCGAATAATGCAGGACAGTTGAGTATTTGCTTGACAAACAGTTCTCGTGAAAAATAATCTATCAAGACGTCGTCACATTGCGAATATCGTTATACTCCTCTTTCGGAGTGAATATCTTCAACCTGTGTAAATTCATATGCTCCATGTTGGGATCGAACATGGCAAAAGAAAAAGTAAAAAAAAAAATAGGAATGAAAGAAAGTTGGACAAATTCTATTCTAACCTAACCTCACTCTAACTCTGGTGGAAAATTAATATTTTAATTATTAATTATCCGAGACAAATTCATTGCATTTAGATTGTATTAGGTTAGGTTAAGTTAGGCCAGGTTAGTTTGTGTTAGGTTAAGTTATGTCAGGTTAGGTTAGGTTAATGAGTTAGATAAGGTTAGGTCGGTAACATACATCTATATTGCATATGTCTGGCTAAACCACAGATTATCAGTAAACCGTACAAATTAAATTAGACTGTTTTTATTGAGGCAAAATTTAAAAGTACATTCAAAATAATAATTATTACAATGCAATAAACAATACTAAAAAATAAAATTAAAAAGCTTTAGTTAGATACAAACGCTACCTATGGTATACGAGTTTCTTTTGCCATCATCATTATCGATGCTCCCTGTTGTGATTAGTGTCTATGGTACACGGTAAAGAAGCGGGAAACGCCGCCATGTTGGACGTGTTTTGTGACGGCAGTGACCTTCACGCCTTTAAAGGCAACTAATTCCCCGCTAACTTCAGAGCACAACTCTTTCTTTCTTCAGTAATAATTACATAAATATATATTACATTGCTTTATACTCCTTTTCTTATTGTCTTTGGATTTATTATCGCACTGCCCAATGGTGCAGCATCGCACGATATCTACAATAATTAAATTGTAATATATTTTTACTGGTATTGAACTGTATTATACAAATATTATATTTTACTAATTTAACAAACAATTTTAAAGTATAGCGATCCATATATTTTAATGATGTTTATTAAATTTAAGCAATGTAAATATATCTACGAAAACTTCTTCTTCTTATACCATGTTTACTCATCTGCGTGAGAAGATATCCACTCTGAAACAAGATTATGTGAATCTCCGTGATGTTACTGATATTTTTACCATGGTTTCCTTGCCAGACAATTGTTCAACTCAAAGGGCATCCATTTCTGCATTTAAATGTTTTTTTAAATCCGATAGCTGATATGGGAATCGAACCCGTATTCCTCTGATTGCGCATGCTGACCTACGCTATGATATTCACGTTTATCGGATTTTTTTAAATCCAAAAAATGCAGTATTGGATGCCCACTGGGTTGAGAAATTGTCCAAAAAACAGTGTTCGTGTAAAATTATCTGTCGAGATATGTCTTCAAATTGCGGAGATCCATATACTCTACTTTCGGAGATAGAAAATTAAAATGTAATGTGATATACATCGATTGTGAAAAGGTACGTAGTCCTGATTTTTTTAAATAGGTTTTATTTGATAATTAGAATCTATATAAATTAATATACATATGAATAAAGAGTTTTATCAAAAGGATGAAAGCTGTAAATCCTGAATAAATGTCTAAATTTAGCTTTAAAGTTTGAAAAAATAATGAACTATGAAATATGCGACCAGGAAAAAGGGCTTCTACGTAATCAATTTTACTTGTTTTCCTGAAATAACTTATTAAATTATTATCATATTTAATAAATAAAACACCAGTTTTAGTCTTCATGCATCTCAAGAAACCCGGATCGCTAACAGTGATCTCACATATGGAAGATTGCCAGTTTTAAATAATTTAGAATTTAAAATCAATTTCCATCAAGCACCATCAGTCAAAAATATTAATTACATAAATCTTAATATGATATATGAGTACTGTGTTTCTTCGTTTGCCTCAATTTTCCTCGCTTTGAGAATAACCTGTAAAATACCCACATCATTTTCTTCTCTATCTTCGCCATATCATTTGTATCAGATGTGGATAAATAATGTAATATTTTAAAACACGATTTTGTACGTCATTGCCACGCTCATACAAGAAAGTGTGATGGTCTTGGGCAGTAATAAAAAAAGATTGACGCTGAATCGAACCTGCGCCTCCGTAACGAAACGCATCCCATCCCGGCTGGGCGCCAGTCGCATCCCAGGTAATCGACTTGATCATTAAAAGCCTACATTAACACTCACCTGCTGGTGTATTGTGTTGATAACGTGTCATACACGTGTACAATCATGTATGATATTATATGTTCGGAAATGATATTCGACTTAGAAGATTAGGTTATATTGACAGTTTTCAAATATGTTTCCTTTAGAAAGGAAAAATAATGTAACCCTTGATTTTCCAAAATGGTAATTATTCTATAATAACAATGAATACAGCTTAATACACGGTTCAGCGAAAGGATGTAAGCTTAAAATGCTAAGCTAGTGTCTAAATTTAGCTTTTAAATTTGAAAAAACAATGGTATATGAAATTTGCGACTAGGAAAAAGTTTTCATATCACATCAGTTTTATGAGTTTTTCTTAAATAACTTAAATAACTTAAATTAAAATTGTATTAAGAGAATAACTACCACCACTAGTCTTTATGCACTTTAAGGCTATGTTTATGTAAAGTTTTAACTTTTGCCAAGAATCATTAAATAAACGTTTTGTGTGCCTCCTGTAAAATTTATTTAATGTGGGTTACATCATTTTTTCTTTCCATAGTGGATATAAATAAACATTTTTTTCTCAATTACATTTGACTGTGGAAATGGAAAAGAACGTAGCCCACACACACCAAATTTTACAGAGGGCACAAAAATTACTATTTAATGATTTGGATCAAAGTCAAAACGTAATACAAAATATAATATTAAATAAACAAATCCGTAAAGTGCATAAAGACTAAAAACAGTGTTTTATTTAACTTATCTGATATCAATTTAATACGTTATTAAAGAAAATATATTATGATCAACGTGTTGGAAATCTTTTTTACTGGTTGAAAATTTCATATGCCATCCTTTTTAAAATAAAAGCTTACTAAAAAGCTTACATTATTTGATAGAAGGTGTAATAAGTTATCAATTTTGTGATTATCGAAAATTACGTCCTTTTTCGTTTGACGTATACGTTTGACGATATTCAGCACCCTGGAGCAAGTAAAACCCCCTATAGTTTCTCGTTTTTCAGCCCTCATACTTCCTTAATTTTGTTACTTCCTTCCATAATTTGTGTCTTTTTTTTCGCACTTACTTCACGCCCCGCTGGATTCGTGCGCCTGAAGCAGCCTGCTCCAACTGCTCCTCGGTAGCTACACCACTGTTGATTACATAGCATATATTCCAATCCTTACACGTTATGTCCAATATTATTTTTTCCATAGCACAAGGCGGAAACGGTAATTGGTTTTAAAATAAAATGACAGTTCAATTAATATAAAAACCTAGTAAACACAGATATCTTCTTTATAATTGAGTTCCTATTTTTTTTCTTTATAGAAAACCGCCATGAAAGAAATATCTCACGGTATTTATAGAGGTTCTATACTAAAATATTTCAATTATTCAAAACACGAAGTGGACGTGGGAAGACCCGTTCATTTAAAACCACATAAATTAATCAAAAAAACAAGTTTTAATTAGTCGCTTTTTTCATTCTCTTGAACAAATAGCGTTACATATTCTAGAATAGACACTTGGCAGAAAATATAATAATAATTACTTATTAAAAATCGTGTGGATTTTTTAAAAAGTAATATCACTTATTGACACAATGTATTAATAACGTGCTACGTCTATAATTAAAATAAAAACTAGACTAAATAAATTTATCAATATTTCTGTAGATATTATTGTGTATTCCTGAGTGAAAGCCTTACTATAACGTTCAATATATTATAATATGTATAAACAGTAGTGTATATGAGGCATTTTAATTCCTTGTGCGTTATTATTAAAAATCTGTATTCTTTTAATGCTCTTTCAATGCTGAACAAAGACATATCGTTGTCTTTGGAAATGACAAGAAATTCTAACAGTAATCATTAGGGCACGATAGATGCCGCGGTGACAGAGTGACGGCGGCTAAATGACGGAAACAGAGATGCAAAATAGCTATAAATAGATGAGTGTGCAAGTTATTGAGATGATGACGTGTTGCCCCGGTGTCGAACTTGCTCGCTTACTCACTCAGCTATTTATACCTATTTTGCATATCTGTTACCCTCGCTTTGCCGCCGTCGCTCTGCTATCTTGCCCGTGGTCGTATTCGGTGTGTGTTTAGATTAGTTTCAAATTTATGAACAAGAATGGTTGTATGTTTTATTATTATTATATTGTAAAAAACGTATTCAATTAGTTAATAATTAGTATTCGAAGGTCTCCCCGGTAGCGTAGAGGTTAGTAATCCGAGAAATACGGGTTCGATTCCTGATCTGTCGTATTCATAACAAATCCAAATGTGCGGGACTGGATGCCTATTAGGTTGAGCAATTGTCTGACAAACAATTCTCATGAAGAATAATCTTTCAAGACGTCTTCACGTTGCGGAGATCCATATAGTTCACTTTCAGAGCGGATGTAAATATACATATGGTCCACTTTGAGAGCAAACATGGTACAAAGAAGCTGGAGGTTGCTTGTTAGTCCAATTATTTGAAAATGCTCCTCAAGCAAATCATTAAACTACTTTGCTGTAAATGAAGCATCGGTTTATTCGGCTTAATAATGTATTACAATTTGATTAAACATGTCGCATATGTTCAAAAAATCACACCAAAGTAAGAATTTATAAAAAAATACTAAAAGGATTTGTAAAAAAAACTTTTTATCCTTTGGATGCTAAACAACGTCTTTATATTGTTTGAGATGACGACTAGTAATGCTAACAATGATCATTTGTAATTTTGTGTTTTAAAAACAGTTAAGCAGCCAAATGGTTAAAATATATTGTATTTCGACAATAATCCTAGTTTAATTATTGTGCTATTAAGCCACGTAAGCGCCAAGATATTGTCCTAAAGAAATTCAGTATAGAAAAATTACACATTATATTTTAACCGATATTGAAATCTAACCCAATACTTATCGAATGCTAGACTTATGTTACGTTCACTGCGCGCAAGTTGAAGAGTCATAAAGTGTGGGAAACCGGAAAATTCGTCTCCCAGGCTCTGATTGGTCGCGCTAGATATTTCGTTTCACCAATCATATCGTGATTTGCAGAATCTCTCGGATTTTAAAGTCTGATAATTGTACTGGGGCGTCAATGTTGAGAAACAATCTGTCAAAGAAATATTGTTTGAGAACCGTCCGTAGCCGGTTTCACTGCCAATGAATTTGACAAAAGATTTCAATTTCAATTTACAATATCAATTTATTATATTTATGAAATATAGTGTGAATATTACAAATTTTTTTGAAGTATTCTTTAAAATATTCTTGATCGATGTATTGTTCTCGGATATATTACATCTTCAACGGATAATACCATGAGAAAATTATAATGTAATAAAACCTCAATATGACGGACTAATGTGGGTCGGGATGTTCGTTAAGGCCTAAAGTGCGTTGTATAAAAGTACGTTTTCCGGATTAGTTTTTATTAAGAAAATAAACGACACAATATAAGGTTAGGTTAGGTAGAATAGAATAGAATCAATTTTGTTTACACTGAAACTATATAGAGCCCTCTGCCGGTGTTCACAGTTTCCTGGCTATTTTATTTAAGGTGGATACCGAGAAGTCCAGATATTTCTCATTCCCTCATGTAAGTTATCTAATAATTCTGCTGTAAATGTTTCAATACTGAAGGCTTTTCGAGATAAAACAGTTTACACTTTTGAATTCAGCCGTTCTTTTATAATCAATTGTCTAAAATTACGGAAATATTATGAAATTTTCTAAGACTTCATTTGCTTTTTCACTTTCAGTCATGGTCAGATTTATCTTCTTCTAATCACTGTAAAATATTTTTTCTGCTACTTATTCTCCAGCACTATTCTGTATGTTTCTGTTGGTATCAGGACCTTCTAATTCTTCCTAATCTATGTCTACAACTTGGTCATCAATGAAATTCTTGCAGCCATTTTCCGATGTTTGTATTTTCACTTCTTTACGGATATAGTATCTGATATAATGTATTTAAAGTCAGTTATATCTAGGTTTTAATTTGTTGTTAATATGACAGTGACCATATACATTGTAAAAGCTCTGTGTGTTAAAAAAAAGCACTGATAAGTTTACAATTCAAAACTCAACAAAAAAGTTATGTTTATAAACACGTGGCTTAGACGTCTTCTACTTAACTATATCCAAGTATCTAGTATTAACTGTGGATGACTAAATGATTACATTGTTTGGTATTTTTTTATACCATGTTCGCTCCAAAAGTGGAACAAATGGACCTACATAGTGTGAAGATATTTATTACGAAAGTGGAGTATATGGATCCCCGCAATGTGAAGACGTCTTGACACTTTATTTTTCACGAGAATTACTTGTCAGACAATTGTTCTATTCAATAGGTCATCCAGTCGTGCATTTTTAGATTTTTTAAATCCTACAGATGGTGGATTGAACCCGCGTCCCCCGGGTCGTTATGCGCACACACTACCAATTACGCTAACCGGGGGAAAAAATTGATATAATTGATGAATTGATATAATATTGCTAAATATATCGTGAACGTAATGCACAAATGATGACAAAATGAGCTAATTCTACTGAAAAATTATTTAGAGCCTGAAGGAATCTATATTCAATTTTTATATGACGACCTTAGCCGTTTCACTCGCTGTCCTTGTAAATATATCTCTCTTGTAAAAAGAGACGTTTTCAGTTTTGTCCGGCTTAATATTTAAATACTGTTTTTAAATCGGTTTCATTTTAAATTATCACTCCATTTGTAAAAAAATAAAGGATAACAGTTTATATATAATATCGAAATTGAATTTATTATTTATATTTTATTAAATATACTATCGACACGTTTGTTTTTAATCGCGTTTCATGTTTTGACTATCGAAATATCTACAACGTCGAGTGACAAGCTATGGCAACGTGGCGGCTTTCTTGGGAAGCATGATGTGGTAAAATTGTGCGATCATTCTAGCATAGCTCTGCCAGCCATGGTCTTAGACGAGAACTCCTACAAAATAGTATGAATTACGTCACACTGCTTAATAATAAATAAACACTTCTTAAAGAAAAACTCTCTGGGAATTAAGCTTTCCATGAATAATCCGTATACTTATCGACCTTTCATTATTATCTTAAATAGAGACTAGAATAAAAAAATCATATTTAGTTCAAATTTGACAAAAAGTGCATAGGAACTATACGACTCAAATAAAAGTTACCGTACTTCCTTGTACGTTCACGTATGCTTGCGCAAGTTTGCATAATCGTGTGTAGCCACCTTTACATTAGGATTGCCTACCTGCTGGCAATACGTCTTCCATATATACCTACACCTTCCGTTTTTAATATGGCGTCCCACGGCAATGAGGTTTCATTTTTATTCGCTTTGTTCGAGAGATGCGAGCCATCGTCTCTTCTTGCGGTGGTTGGTGTGTGTGTGTGTATTTTTTGTGTTATTTTTTTAGGCGGGAAAAAATGAAACAAAAATGGAGTAGTCGACCGAGGAGCAGAACTCATTGTTGACCAGTCATCCCCGCCACATGATGAGTTAACACTTTTCATACAAAGATCCCCTTTTTCTATGTACGTCACACACTGGAATACATACAGATTGGACCAAATTTAACGAACTCAAAAATATCGTAACATTTTTTTACCATGTTCGCTTCCGAATTGTAGCATATGGATCTACATAGTATGAAGATATCCACTCTGAACGTAGATTATATAGATCTCCGTAATGTAAAGACATGTCTTGATAGTTTACGTTTCACGAGAATTGTTTGACAAACAATTGCTCATCCCAACATGCATCCAGTCCTGTATTCCAGACCGAATTGAACAAACTCAAAAAATATCATAATGCAATTTTTACTATGTTCGCTTTCAAATTGTAGCATATACATCTACACAGTATGAATATATCCACTCTGAACATAGAATATATAGATATCCGCAATGTGAAGACAATTTACCATGTTTGCTTCCAAATTGTAGCATATGGATCTACACAGTATGAAGATATCCACTCTGAATATGGAGCGTATAGATCTTCGCAATATTAAGACATATCTTGATAAATTATATTTCACGAGGATTGTTTTTCAAACAATTCCTCAATTCAATGGGTATTCTGTGTGCATAATTATCCACACATAGTTTGAGTGCAGTATATTAATTATTTAGGTTGTTAATATTTTGAGTCCACTCTGTACAAACGACAAGAAAGGCGATATTACATGCATAAACAAATCTTTGTGTCGGCGGCCCTCGAGACGTTTCGAGTCAATACAAAATGCCTTAATGTCCGATGAAAGCCTATCAATTTTTTTCGGCCCATCCGAAGTAACGAGTACCCATGTACTTGTGGACCCGTTGAGAGGCGCACCTCGCTGGGACGGGATGCCTTTTTGAACCAGGTGGAGTCAAGCCACATCACATATTTAACTTTAAAATCAACTCATCCACTTCTGACAACGCATCCGTCAAGGTCATACAGAAATGACGCCTCTAATTTGTACTGCTCTCAGCGCGTATTGATATATTTTAATTTCAATCTCTTGCTCGGCTGAAATGATTTTATTTTTATTGCTAGTTAAAAACATTACATATCTTTAGTTTACAACATTTAAAACACGACATATTATAATGATAAAACATAAATAAATGAAATAAATAACATTGTAGAAGTTAAACCAAATAATACAAATAGATTGAGAAATAATGTAGGAAAGAAAATAAAGATAATCTACCAAGAAAGTTAGACAGATTCTATTCTAAAAATGTATACAGTAGTATTCATCTAATCTCACTTTCACATAGGTGGAAGATTACAATAACCGAGGCAATTTCGTTAAACATCACCATTCCTCTCCGTATTAGCATGACTGCTGACAGGTTGGTTCTACATTTAGGAGTAAAATGCTAATTCGCAAATTTTGCACGGCGCAAAGGGGTCTGAATTTGATAGGCGCTTTTTTATCAGAGAAATTAAATAAAATTACCAATATTTTATACGCGCAATGATATTTGCATAATTAAAACAATTTTACTACAAAACTTTATACATATTATACCATATTCCAACGTGGGGCATATGGACCTACATAGTGTGAAAATATCCATTCCGAGTGTGTAGTATATGGATCTCCGCAATGTTAAGATTGATAGATTTTTTTGTTACGAGAATTGTTTGTCAGACAAATGTTCAACCCAATGGCCATTTTTAGATTTAAAAAATCAGGCAGATGAGGAATCGAACCCGCATTTCCCGAATTGCTAGGCGCGCACGCTACCAACTACGCTAACCGGGGAGATATATTTATATAAAATATTTAAAAATTGGTCTGAAAGATTAAAAGTTATGTAAAAAAACTTGTTGTATAAGGTTGCCTGTAACCACGGCGCAGCACTGACTGATGCCAAAATTTAGATGATATAATAATATATTTTAATCCAGTTGAAGTTTAATTAGTTTGCGTTCAGTTTAGCGCACCTTTTGCAGGTCCGCTTTCCGTCAAAGTTGTGGCCCACGAGCCAGAAAACCGCTCGGTCATCGTCTCCGCTGTTGGAGAGATAAAATCAAAGGACGCGTCCGTGAAGAAGTCGGTGGCCATTTTTTAGACATGCTCACAACGTCGCTGCTTCACAAAATAACAATAATAATAATAAAATAATAATAATAAGTGGGTGCCGATGGGCCAATCAAAACACCACGATACGAAGCTTTGTCTTTTTTTTATTATTATTTCGAATTTGTTATTGTTACATGAAAACTTGTTTTGTGTCTTAAATGTAAGCAAATATGTCTACGAGAGGCTGGCGGAATGGGAGTTACATTGTTAGAAGAAATTGATTTTTTTTTATTAACACATTTTGAATAGAAGATGACCAGTACCTATTTTGGTCATCAATACAGCTATAAATATTCTCTCACATACTCTACACTGAAACTCTTCCGTTTACTTTGTGATAAATATTCTTGTAAGAAAAGAATGAACGTCTTAAAGCTAACTAGCTTCGTCTTCGCTTGGGATAGATTTTATCTCAATATTTATTAAAATTAATTGTATTTATCTAATTATTATGAATTTATATCGATACTTGGTGGTATTCAATATTTTAATGTAATTTTGACAGTGGTGTAGCTATCGAGCAGCAGTTGGAGTGAACTGCTCCAGGCGTACGAATCATGTGGGGCGCAAGTTCTAGTGAGAAATAACAAAAACATAAATGTTTAGTAAAACGACAAGCAGTAGGGGGTGCAACACTTACTTGCTTCAGGGTACTGAATATGTAGCTACGCCAATGCATGATCGATGATGATGTTAAGAGTTGAAAGTAAAACAATTGATGAAGACGTAGTAGTAAAAATAACGTGTGAAAAATTCACGTCGCTATCTTTCACCGTTTTGTAAGAATTTATGTGACAGACAGACACACACATTATATTCTGTTTTATAATGTCTATCAGAAAACCGATAAACGTGCTGTTTCGCGTGTAATGATATCTTTAACCCTTTGACTTCTAAGCACTGACATGTCGTCGTTAATGAGAAATGCTTGAAACAATCTTTTGCATCCAGCTTTTAAAAATATAACCCACAGTAAATATAAATGGTAATGTTTTTTTTTTACTAAAAATATTTAAATTTCTGTCTCGTAGTTTAAGACTTTTAACAATACTGTAGATGGGAAAGGGTTAATACAAACGTATCCAAAAATCATAACAGTTTTTCCTAATGGTTTGTTGATTAGATGATAAGCGACCGAAAATAAAAACAATCTATCAAAACAATTCTATATAATGTGGAGATCCACATGGTCCACATTTTTAAAAAAATATTGTGAATTAAAAGCTTAAGCAGGTAGTTCATTACTAAAATTAAGCTACCAAAAGTATACACTGTGAGGAATTAAAGTGTACAATGTACCGTTTGTTTTTCTTAATGTAATGCTCTATAAGAAATAGTTTTTTTAGTATCCTATACAAAATACCGACATTTTAATATGAAATATCAATTAAAACAAGTAAGTATATACGAATATAAAGTAATTTAAACGTACTGATTTGTCAGCTTAGAGTTTGGAGAAACTTCTACTGAATTTTTACTATTGTGTGCTAGTTATAATTTAAGGGTTTAATTTTTTCATATGTATATTGTGTTTCTCACTGCGGGCCTGATGCAATCTTCATCCGTTGATCGACAGTAGACGCATTTGCATCTCAAAGGCGATAAAATGCAAGAGGTTAATAATGCAATGAAGAAGTTATAAAATGGTTTTTATTGCCACCATTTTGAGAGACGCCATTTGCAATGGCCTGGCGCCATCTTATGCGCATGTCAGGGGTCAGACTGTCTTTAATGGAATTATGTTATTTACTACCGATGTCTAAGGGGCCAATACATGTTTAAATGAATCTTTGATTTTTTCTGTAAATTTATGACACAAAGCATAGATATCATAGAATCTATGGCAATCACTCTAAGCAGACAGCAGATCAAAAGCAGTGTATTAATTTGCCATAAATATCTAAGATCAGCCATATTGTATTTTAATACCCCAAACGGATTCATCTGATTTTTATGTTTGAGTTAGTTTTCTTACAGAGTTTTTATATATTTTGTCATTAGAAATCTACTCATACATAAGCTTTCAATGCATTTTTTAAGAATGTGTCTTTTTCTTCGTGTATATTTAATCCTAAAGTGGAGCATTTGAGTACCGCTCGACGTTCTGCTGCTAACCAATATACTGACATTCTCCCAGAACATGTCGCAATCCAGTAACTTCATTAAATATAGCATGCAAGTAGTACATAACAGCTTTCAAAAACTTCAAAATAAGGTCGATTTCAATAACAAGCAGCAGAAATTGAGACTCCCGAATCATCTGCAGCACGTGGCCGAGTCAAAGTCACGTTTTTGGTGATGCGTACATTCTCGATCCGTGTTTTTATTTCAGTATGTTAAATAAAACCACAGTGCTGTATGAATTAGTAGTATTTGTTTTCAAAGTTTTATATAAAGTTGGTTGGAGCTTTTGTTAGGTGTCTTGATTTACAACCACAAAATACGTGCACGCTAACTATTGAAGTCAGCGTGCACGTATTAAATAAACAGCATGTTGATAATCATTAAATAAACTGTTATTTATATTCTGAATGAAACATACACATCACCACAGTTATTTTTAATAAGCCATAAACGATATAAATACTGAAAACTAATGGTAAATTCAATGTTTTCTGTAATTTAATAATGAAGTACAATCTTTTGGATTTAAAATCGAGGAATTTCTGCACGAAGCATAAAAAACTTCTGGTCTGCATCACAATTTATTTAGTCGCGCCAGATGATAGAAATACAAGCAAACCATTCTGAATGTGCTCCACATTGGCCATATGCCCTAAAATTGCCCTTGTTTAGATGTTTCAGTCGGATCTTTCAAATAAGCCGCGGCGGGACTCTGTCCCGAATGTCCCGAATCAAATTGATTCTTGTCGCTCGCTGTCTGACTCCCTACTGGCTTACTTTTGAATTTTTGTTATTTTTTATTATTATTTTGTGGTGGCAACACCTTTTGTTGTTTATACTACCAATCTATCTAATCATTAAAGACGTCTGCTGTATGAATAAAATGATGCTATTCTCTCCCCGGTGGCCAATGACTATGAGCACACGCATCTGTATAATTGTTAAAAAGACTTCTACCCGCTTTCTAAGTGAAGGATCTGGAAACCACATGCCGCCTCCAAGAATCCCTGTCACATATTCTCGTGCACTCCCAGGTCATAACTGCATCCCGTAATATCATAATATTAAGCGACCTTCTAGAACTCGTCGGCTTGAAAAACAGGCAACTCAGATTAAGACTTTCTTGAGGCATTTGCAATATATGGCCGAGCCATATTCAGCGTCGCTGCTTCACTTTATCAGTTGAAAGGACAGTCGCCATAAGATGTATAAAATTATCATTCATAGATACCAAATGGGAATGGCCGGCAAATGGTTGTACCAATTGGACAAACTCTTCCACTTTGGCTGATATATAGGGAAACTCTCAAATGATGTGATTAGTATGTGTTACACACAAAATTTGGAGAGTATAAGACCAAGCTGTCAGCGTATGACGAAATTTCTACCGTCTTTAGTTAAGAACGTGTAAGTCCAATGCTCTGAAATCAATTGTGTTATCTCCATGCGCCACTAAGTTTTAAAAGATCACATATCGTCATAGTAGAATTAGTTTGAAGTCACCATTATAAATTTTTGAGAAAAACGCATGAAGTTTAATACTTCGGTTAAAAATAAAGAATTATTGTTCATATCTCACCAATAATTAATTTTACGATATGAAAATGAATTGTCTGTTTAATTCATATGCCAAAATATGAGTCTAATTCCATTTTGCCTTATTGGTGACTTGGTTCAAAAAAATTCTACTATGAAGATATGTTTACTGTCCCTTAAATTAGGTACTTTATTACTTCTGCCGTACTCAATTAATAAGTCGAAGAAATTGAAGGTAAATGGGGATAACAGGACAACCCCTTAGAAGACCGAACTTTTGGTTTTTCATTTAAAAAATTGATAGTAGTGGAACTTTATTAATTTTCTAAAATAATTTAAAATCTTGAAATGTTTCCTCCGTGGAAACCAAGTCTCAATGTCTCACTATCTATATATCTATGCAATCTACATAAGTCGAAGATCTCACTCTTTTATTTATCGACAATCGAGAATTCCGAACCCGCGTAAGATCAAAAAACACTGCCGACCCTCTCTTGTCGGAGAGAGTGTATTTTACAAAAATAACATTTCCTTCCCCGTAGGATTCGGGGGAGCGAGGACTCGAGCGGGGTAGCTAAACCCCCCACCGTGCACGGATCCTGTTGTGGAGTGTTTGTCAAACACACTCGCGCACCCGCCGACAGAGTGTTTGTGTACCGGATTAAACTATTATTCCGCCATCGAGCGACGGAGGGTTAGGAAATTGCGATCTCATAAGTACAAACGGAACCTGTGCAGCATGTTTTTCGATATATTCTATAAACCACGAATTTGCATATTACCTTGTAGGTCTAATAACTAAAATTGAAGTCACTTTTGAGTACTCACAAGAATCAGAATAAGTTAGCCACGGTAGCCAGACAACTCCAGATAAGATAACCACTGCACATGTCACAAATGCTCGCACAGACAAATGTGAACAAGATAACTGCGTACAAAGAACTAAAGTGACATTTTATTGTGAATGTTTGTAATTATTTTAATATTTGTTACAATCTCCGCTCCGTAAGTGGAGCATATGGATCTACACAGTATGAACACAAGTCATGTCAGATTATTTTTCACGAAAATTGGTTGTCAGACAATTTATTAACTACTCGATGGGCATCTAGCAGTGACGTATTTAGCACTCGAGGGGCCGTAGGCGCAATTTCAATTATGAGGCTTCTATGCCTCGGGCACACTTTTTAGATCTCATTTTTCTCGAACATTTAAAATTTTGTCCGGAATTTTGTGATTTTTCGTTTGCATCCCTTTAATATAATGTGTATTGTGATTATCGAATAAAACTGTATTGAAAGAACTGATGGGAGAACTGGTTACGTCATTTTGCCGTTACACTGTCGATTTATGTAAATAGATGAGTTACAGTAACTAGATGAGGGTTGATTTAAATTATGTGATAATAATTATAATTTCTTAAGTACTGATACATGGTCACTAGTAAAAGTGAAGTCATTTTGAGTTATAAGTTAGTCATAAACGATCAATTTTCAGAAGAATCAAAAAAAAAGAAAAATTGGGAATAAAATCCCTATTAGAGAATTTAGCTTTGTCTAGCGTTTAATATTTTCAAAATATTTATAAGTCGCATTACAACAGAGGCGTGCTCGTCGAAAGCAAACGGAGGGGATATCCCCCTTTAAAAATGATTATTCCTCCCAAGAATCGTCATTGTTGTTTCTGTAATAGGAAATTGATTGTAGTGGCCACTTCTTATAATACTCCAACATTGTGTACAGAATTTATGTTTCTGACATTTATATTGTATGTATAAATTGTCTGGGGCAAAGAAATATATTTTTATTATTAAAATATACCGATGCAGGATATACTGGACTCCATGGAAAGTTAGAATAGCACAAACTAAGGGAAAGAAGAAGGCGTATGCAGCTTTATATTAACAAGTTATTTATGTTGTACAGGGTTATCAATTGAGCAAGATACGCTTAGGTCTTTGAATCAAGCAGTTAAATCCAATGAAGAGACAGTCTTATCAAGGCGATAGAAACGTTTTATTCGACATTTTTCGTCGCACGTTTCACGTTTATTACGGCACAATATACCTTTATGATAGTTGATTCAAAATTGATGCAATCTATGGTGATAGGTCAATTAATATATATGTTATACAGGTTTAAATGTATGGTATACTAAATTTCCATTTACAATCAGGTGAGAATGGATCTATTCAATTTCAATTGATCTCAATTTGACAAGATATTATATTAGATATAATTTAAATCTTTTTAAGAAAAGCTTTTTGAAAGAGATGTCATAATGACGCAGACTAATAATTCTAAAGCTTTGTATGCTTCATTTTACAAGATATTTATCTTAACAAGTATTTATTTATCATCAATAAGTATTTGTGTAATCTTTTATGCCAATATTTCTTCTAATTTGTATCCTTTTCTTCAGCAGATTCTGTGATCGGTTCCGACGAGGAAGACGATGATGACGACGAAACAGGAGGTCCGAAAGGTCCATCGTCTCTAAGTCCAGGAGCACTCCCCCATCCGTCAGACCTCGCGATGAACAGCGACTCCAAAACGGGGCAAGATGATTCAGAAGACCAGGTAAAATAATTTATTCATTTCCATTACGTTACATGATATGAAATAAAAAGGCTAAATTTAGATTGCTTAAAAATTATATTACAGTTGATACAATAAGTTTGTTATGTTCTCTAGGGTTCATTGGATGGAGATCCGGAGACCCGTGATTCACAAGCTGAGAACAAGAGTCCTGATGATGGAAATGGTGGCTCTAAAAGACGAGGTCCTCGCACAACCATCAAAGCAAAGCAGTTAGAAATCCTTAAAACCGCCTTCTCACAGACACCCAAGCCAACGAGACACATACGAGAGCAGTTGGCGAAAGAGACTGGTCTGCCAATGAGGGTTATACAGGTTTGTCAAAAGTTTATTTTTTCTAAATTCAATTAAGTTAACTATTTAATTCTGCATCCTGTTGCGTTTATCGTCCTCGCTACAAGTAAGGCTGATTTTTAATGTTGTATTCTACAATATTTTATTTATAACTAATAGTATTATATTTTAAACCATTTTGTTTGATACTGTCACCGCAGACCGAACAACAAAAAAATAGAAAAATAATCGAACGCACGATTTATTATTATTACGGTCATGCTCATTTGCTTACAATTGTGTTATTTCGCGTTCAAACAGTGGCAGGTTTAGCACTTAAAAAGCACCAGGCGCAATTCAATTTTGAGGCCCCTAGGCCTACACCCTACAGCAGGACAATTTTGGTTTCTCGCATTTTTAGGTATCACGCTATAAAGCCTGTTAGGAAATCCGCCACTGGATACAACTTTAACATACACATTAGAAAGAAAAAGAGCAAACGCGTGTAGAGAGAGATAAATATGTCTACACGTTTTTTTAAGATTAGGAAATTTTTGAAAAAAACTTAAATATGGATAACTCATATGAGTGTTCATATGAGTACGAATAAACATTCGGGTGCCGTTGTGTTACTTCTTCTTCCATGTTCACTTCCTAAGTGGAGTATAAGAACACCATGTGCCGAGCTCCAAGAATCACTGTCGCCCGCCATTATTCTTGCGTCCTCCCGGGTCATACCTGCATCCCGTAACTCTGCCAAATAATTCTATGGATAGTATTTAGCGGCCTTCCGGGACGCTGACGACCGGCCGGCTTAAAAAATAAGCAGGTCTGGTTCAGACTTTCTTGTGGCATCCGCAATATGTGGCCGAGCCAGGTCCAGCGTCGCAGCTTCACTTTCTTTGTCAGTGATAAGTGGGTGCTTAGTCCGTTCTCTTACCTTCTCATTTCGGACAAAATTATATTAGCGTATGCACAGAATCTGCCGCAAGTGTCTTACTAGTAATATATAAATGAGAAAGAAAGATAAAGAGATAGGGTGAGGGAGAAACAAATATCCAGACGTTTTTTTTCAAGGTCATCGAATATAATGACGATATTTTTTGTGTAACTATTTAAACATATTTGATATTTAATAACGAGGCTGAAATTTAACAATCTTTAGTTATGGTGAAGTCACCGCTGTCGGTTCACTTTGTGGAAATTGAAACTGCTTCTCGGGACGGGACATGTTTGGCGGGAGATTAAGTTGTTACGTCACGCTTGCACGCCTCAAATTGATGCGCGTTATGTGCATCTGCAGCGAAAAAGGAATCGGAACAAATGTCAAATATTTCGGCCCTCGTTGGCATTATTTCGGATCCGACCGGTTCATACTAAATAATATTATGAGCATTTTTAAAGCAATTGATTAGGCATCGTGACTCAGTGCATTATTAAAACGCCCGCTATAATTGTGGAGCATATGGATTCAGTGGCGTAGCTACATGTTCAGCAGCATCTAAAATCAATGCGCCCCCTATAATTTAGCTTCAAAGCTACCTTAAAGTTTGTACTTCCTTCCGTAAATTATGATTTCTCCTTTTTATTAGATTTCACGCTATTTTTTTTACATTTAATGTTACTTAGAAAATCTATTATTGATCTGACTGAATTTATGTTCCTCCCTCGTTGTTATATGTCCTTTTTTTGTTTTTTTG
>JAGVSQ010004336.1:0-19632 GCA_022683975.1 Rhyacophila evoluta
GTGAATAGTGATTGATATATTTTTATATCTACATCATATTTCACGTGTAGTAGGTAAAAAAAAAAAAAGAAATATTTTTATAACCGCTTGTTGTTATATCAAATAAATCCTTTTTATTCGAAACATCAATAGCCACAATAAAAATATAGCAAAAGTATTGAAAATAACATTGTATAATTTCAGTTATCAGGATCACTAAAGTTACGACCCATAACTTATGGCCATATAGATTTTTTTGTATAAAGTCACGTTTTACGGACTAATAAGATGTTTGAGGAAATGTTTTATAACCTCAATACATTTATTGCTTCTAGAAAATTGGTAAAAAGGATCGCCGAAAAAGAAATCTGTAAGGATAGTAAAAAAAGACGAATGGCCGACAAAACTCTCCAGATTGTAAATGAAAAATGGCCAAAGGCGGGTGTAACGGTGAGATTGAGCTTTTTTCCAATTACAGTTTTTTTACAGTACACAAATGTTTCAATTAGTCATCGTGTTGTATGCGAAAATACTTGCCTCTGAGATTTCGTTGAAGCGTGACTTTGATCTATTGAAATATTATAAAAAAAGTCTTCATATAGATAAATATTTTTCTGAATTAAATATTTCTGATTTTTTTGTCAATGGACATGTTGAACAAAATGAACCAAATATTAATCAAAGTCAAATTTGCAGTGCTTCGTTTTAATATGAAAAAATAAACCAAAGCAAAAATACACTAACGGATTGAGCACATGAGCCTCCAGATTTTAATCAGAAGACATACTTTAATAGTTTTTACAAATTAGTTTTTGCCTATTAAGTCATGAGGCTTTAACACACTTCACATTTAATGAACTTATATACTATATTACATCACTATTTCGAAAATTTTGACATAAATAATAAAAATACCTACTATTTATAACAAGAAAACTGTTTTATCTAATCTATAATTAAAACAGAAAGCATAATCAATCACACATTTACACATAGAATAATCGCAATATTGTTTTTGTAAGAAGTTTATTTTGTTTCATCATATTTATCGAATTTACTTGCAGTTAATTGCTCGAAATTAGTCTACTTATACCAAATGTGTAATTATATTTCTACACATTTACTCATCAGGCTTTAGTATAAAGTACATAGTTGAGAACTTGTTTTTTAGAGTAAACTCTTTGCCTTAGTTCGTATTCAAAACTATTATCTGGAACTATTGATTAATGTGTATAAATTTTATGGCATTTATTAAATTGCATGTATCACAAAATAATAAGCCATCGCATTTATTTTAAATATTTTATTAGTATAAAAACTATATTTTAAATAACAAAAATATATCACATTATAACTATTCATTAAATTTCTTTAAATAAATAAAATAAATTTGCGATGGTAAGTAAAAAATCAAATTTAAATGTATGATATACAAAGTTGAATATAGCTCATATTTATTTCTGAGATGTGCGTTCCATTTTTAAAACAGTTTATTTTATTATACTTCATAATTTAAATGGTATTCATACTAATTACCCAATAATATTACGTCAATTGAATACATCGCGTACCTAGCAAGTATGTATACAAGTTTACAAATATAAACTTAAATGGAATACTAGAATTTCCTTCGCAATTCAATTGCATTGTATTTCGCTTGCAGTGTATCGTTGAAACTCTACCTACTACAGTAAGCAGGTCAAAGTGGATGGAAGGCAGAGGAAATAAATCAGATCTTTTCTCAAATTATTTTCTCCTCGCCCGCAGGCCAAATAAACTTCATTGCAATTTATCGAGCAGTGTACGAGTGTGATTGAAATAACCAGAGCTTTACTCCGAAAATATAAAAGCACTTCCAGAATAGACAGGAAACTTTAGTGCTTACGCAAGAAACTTTAATGATATTTTTTCAATTCAGTGAATAACGTATATTTATATTTTTAAAAGTTGTATCTACTTTTAAAGTGAACTATATTCGAAAAATAAAGATAAATAAAATACACACTAACTTTTTTATATGTTTTTTTTATATTTTTACAGTAGGAACGGTGATACTCATCTCAAATATGTATCATATATATATAAATACCCGTATTGTAAAAAAAAACAATATACTTGTCATATTCATTTAATCAACAAACTGTTTTCGTTGACATTTAAATAAATAATAAGACTTTTTGTTTATTTTAAATGAGTTTTAAAATTTAAATTATTAGAGAAATCTCTCAGTTCATTCACAAAAATATTTTAGTTTCAAAATTTGAACTAATTTTATATGTATAAATTGGACATAATATTTATAACAAATAAATATGTATCATATATAATAACCTAAGATATATGAATTGTGTATATTTAAATAAATTCAAGTTATTAAGAGTAGTTGGTGCTACAAAACTGTACGATATATAGAATATTATTGATATCAACTGATGGGTGTATTAAAAAAAACAGTAAGCAAAATTTTCTCCAAATTTTCACCAAAAAGTTTGCACGAAAAAAGGGATAAACCATATTCGGACAATTTAGATTCAAAGTGATTATATTTATTATCTTTGCCAAAATATTTAAACGATTACTTAAAATTTCATTATTAAATTGATGTTGACTGCTATTTTTTTATTTTATAATATATTGCGTATCAGAATGACCGATGGGTAAGACGTGTATGTTTTTTTATATCCGTAAAGTGAAAAATCCCCCTGTCGCAAGCATAAACAGATAACACATCAAAGATTCTTTCATAAAACCACATTCGGCATTAGAATTCTTCTGGGTATTAGAATGAGATTTTCCCATTTCTTTCGAAAACACATCACGTGCGGTAGTCATAACGCAGGGAAATCGGAAAAACACGGCGAGGCATAAATATCTCGTCTCAGTGTTGTCCTACAAATTACAGACGGTTTATATTCACGGCAGGAATTGTGAAGCGTGCTAAATCGATATTCAAATAAACATTTCCGTTCTTTTTCCCAAGGAGCCTCTTCAGCGCTTGTAGATCCGGCCTTTATGAAAGGGGTATGTGGTAATACCGCTCTTACGACGTTGAGTCTTGCTGAGTAACGAGCTAAGCATTGTAAGATCCTCATGAAACTTTTTCATTGCATATTAATGTAGTAAATGTATGAAAGTAGCTGTGAAAAATACATCGGTTATATATTGACGTCACCATATTATATCACCATCTACATTGTACGTAAATTTTACGTAAACCATTTTCTTTTTTGATTGATAAAAATTTTACTCTTTCTATACATGAGCAGCTTGATGGAAAAAAAATCATAACACCAATATTTCGTAAATAATAACAATTACGAAAACTACAATTTATTTTACCAATAAGCGTGTGCGCCTAGCAATCTGGAAAATGCAAGTTCGACTCCCACATCTGATAGATTTTTAATAATCTAAAAATACAGGACTAGGTGCCAATTGGGTTGAACAATTGTCTGACAAACAATTCTCGTAAAAAGTAATAGATCAAGACGTCTTCACATTCATACACTTCATTTACGTAGTGGATATCTCCATACTTGAAGATAAATATGCTCTACTTTGGGAGCGAGCATGATATAATAATATGCATCATATACATAATTTTGTATGATATTTATCAATTTATATTTTTTATTTAAAATTAATATTGTATAACATACATTTTCTTATAGATCAATATAAAACTGATAAGAAGAAATTTTTTTCAAATAAAATGTATTATTGTTATTTTAATAAATAATTTGAACACATTATTTATTCGTCTCTATAGTCCATATATTGATAAAGTCAGTTATAAGTTAAATACTTGGAAGTCTACATAATGTTGAATTAAACTTGAAAAGCAATCTACAAAACTCGAGTTCTGTCTCTGCTTAAATTATATAAATGGACAAAAGATTTGATTGAATACGAACGATTCGCTAGTTATAAAGTCAAACTGAAAAGCGTCTGCCTTTTCATTCCATCTTTATTATTAGCATTCGAGTAAACGGATAATTGTCTGACTAAATCGATCACTTTCAAAGTTTAAGCATCAAATAAGATAGAAGAATAGATAAACTCAAATTATTTCTACAGTTCTCTTGATTGCAGTCAACCAAGAAACGTCTAATAATACAATTTAAAATACACTAGACATTCTATGAAAGTATGACATGTTTTTATTTACTTAAATTAGTTGTTCTTCTCAGTATACTGTTTCTTTTTTTTTCAAATTACTTTAGAGTGTGCTAAAAAATCTTGCGATATCAACAAGTCGTCAAGCGAATCATAAATCATTTTTAAAGTTCTGCTTTCAAAGGAAATGACTGATCATTTTTTGACTGGGCGAGTACTTTATCAAATGTCGGATGTGATATAAGCCGTTCTTGTGCTTAACAATGTAATTAACATTATTTTTTTATTATTTTACATAAGAAAAGTGTACTGCTTAAGGCAATTCATTATGTTATATTAAGTGTAAAAATTTCAAATTTATAATATACAATTTTTGGTACTGATATATGTACCTACTTTAATGAATTTAATTTTTGTTCACTTTTCATTGTTTATAAATAAATCATTTTCGTATGTAAGATTTCCATTTTTATGCATTTTCAATCATACCCGTTCATACTAAATAAAGTCAAAATTTAAAAGTAAATAATAATTTTAAAATATCTACGGTTCATTTTCATCACTCTTAAATAATCATTAGAATATTGTATCGTATATAAGCTTCAAATAAAACCAATTAATTGATTCATCGCATTTGTGCAAAGTCACATAATTAGAAACACATACGCAATATGTGTATGTAATATACATTCATTTTCTATGCGGTGGTTGGTGTGTCAGGTTCTTTCTTTGGAAAAGTTGCTTTTGTCAGCTAGCCAAAAAAAAAAACACCAGATGGCGTAGCTGTTTTGCGGCATGTCTTACGAAAAAGTTGAAAATTTTTCCTTTACGCCCAACGATCGTCGACGGGCCGTTGTGTGACGAAACTTGAGAAAAACTTTCTTATTGAAGTTATTCTTTGCCGTTTAATATGTATACACCATCTATACGAAAATACTTGAAACGGTAACATAATTTTTTTGCATTATATCTAGGTAACTCTCATAAAAGATATACTCGTATTAAAACAATGTCATAACTGGAATTCAAATATAAAGTGTTTTTTAAAATTTCAATTAAGAAACTTGAAAAACATTTTAAATTGTACCGTTTCAAATTATAATAAAGCTTTCTTCATTTCTATGATCATTTTAAATAATTAAAAACAATTGCCGATTGATTTCGTTGTCTTTTTTTAAAAATCGTGTAATAGTTGAATAATTAGATAATTTTTATTTGCATGACTTACGTAGTATTTGTAAAACATTATTATACTATGAAGATCCATACGTTTTGCATTGACATAGAAAAATCATTTGCTTGCATATTATGCAATAATCAATAACTGTATAATAATACTATTTGATGATAGTTTTTTTTTAATAATATTCATTGAGATATACATACACTAAATTTCTTTATGTCAACCAGTACTGCATTCATTCAAAAAAAATATTTCTTTCAATTTAAAATTCGATAGTATTGTTTTATATTAGTTGAATTCATTTTAATTTAATAAATTAAAGTCATGTAATTTTAAATCCTTTGTCTATAGCTATTCTTGATGTATTCACTTTTTTGAAGATATATGACAAGTCAATTCAACCATGGTAAATGGCATATATTTTTTTTTGTTCTCTTAATAGGCAGTGAGTAGTTGGTCACACAAGTGTAGCTGGTAGAGCGGTGAGGTGCGAACAACGCAGCACCCTCGTCAAGCGGATGTCTCATCTACGCATTCTTATTCAATTTGGTGAAAAATAACGTCGCTAAAATCGTTCGAACGTCGGTGAAAGGCCAAAGGGAAAAAAAGTAAATAGTTGGGTCTAGGGAACACTTTCCTCTGTCGGAGACGTTATTAAAATGCGTGTAGAGGTCACCTATCAAAATGGCCCCGCACTTAAAAACAAGCACTTTTTTTAAATCACGTACTACAAGACCCGAGTACCAAATAATAAATTATAATTTTTCGTGCGTGTCTTTTTTTCATTTGTGCTTAGTTAATAATTCGTTTTAAGCTTGTATATTTATTCTGGGCATTATACATTGACTGAAAATCTATCCACTAAGTATATTTTAATTTATTTTATAAATACCTATTTCAGTGTTGTTCGTGAAGTTTTATAAAGATTTAAAAATGTTTTTTTTTATAAAATTAACTAAAATTATTTCTTTTATTATATATCATGTCCACTCAAAAAGTGGATCATATGAATCTCAAAAGTGTAAAGATGACCAATACTAAAATCGAGTGTAGTGATTGATCTCTACACGTTAATGAATTATAACATTTTTTTTCACCGTAATTAATTATCAGCCAATTGCAAAAGTATAACTTACTAACTTGGTTGAAATTTACATTATGAAACAACATTAATTATATTGAATAAATATTATGTTGAACGGTTATATTACTTAATTGGATATTTATTTACCAATTTGTATGTAATCAATACTAGATGAGAAAAATATTTGTGAATTTTTCATGTTGTTTTAACATTTATTTCCAGATCAACTGTGTTATTTTTTACTTATCATCAATAAGAGACTGAAATATTTAATACAGCCAATTATCGAAATAAATTTGTCATAACAGGAAGAATTGTTGTAATGATAGAAAAAATGAATTTGAACATATTCCGGGCAAAATCAATTACCCAGCTAACTAGTGATCACTAAATCTTTCGAAATGTTATGTTTTACCAATCTCTTTATTTCTTAATCACTTATTTTATTATATACTCTTTACCGTATGCAATGATTTATTTTGATAAATTATATTCTAGGTTACCTAATTTTTCAGCCTGTGGAGAATAGTGTTTTATATATTCATAAATATATTTAAGCTATAGGATATAAATCACAAAAATCTGTATTTAAATGTAGACAAGAAATGCAATTAATAACTAATTAAATATTTTTACCATCAAAATAAGCTAAATCATATAGTTAAACAACCGGAAGAGGTAATTTTTCAAAATGGATATTATCTTGAAGTAACATTGTCAAACGATGAAAAGAGGTCTCTATTTATAGACAGTAACATTAAGAAAATAGCATTTTATTTCAATAATAACTGTAATAGTTTATTAATTTAACAGCCGGCATCCTTTACGGCCACTAGAGGGCCTTTTAAGGAGAATAAGGTTTATTATAACAATACCCTTTATTCGTAATTTACGGTCTACGCTTTGTTTGTTGAAACGACTGGGGATTATTTTCAACTGAACGTGGAACCAAAGCAAAGTACTCGAAAATTTGCATAATTTTTCAAGCCTACCCCATTCGAATTTTGGACCTAGCCGTCCTCCATCTCGCGTACGGCATTTTTGCATAATAATCCACTTATGCAGGGTATTTCGCATTGTAAAATCGAAAACGTGACAAAATATTTTTAAGCTCTTTTTAAAGATTTGAAAAACAAAAATAGCCGGACATTCTTTCCTTTATCGATCCAGTTGATTTTTCTTACCGTAAAAATAAAACACAAAAAAATTAAAACAGAAATTTTATAATTATTTAAATCTTGCTAATGAAAGAGATACATATCCTAATATTAGCGGAGCTACCGTTATCTTCGTGGAGTATTTTTTGTGAAATAATTTCTCTCGGGGAGCGTAGAGACTAGCCTAGCCTCGTAGCAATCCGGGGAAGACGGGCTTGATTCCAAAATCTGTCAAATTTTCCATGATCCAAAAATGGAGGCCTGGATGCTCATTAGATTGAGCAATTTTCTGACAAAAAATTCTCATCAAAAATAATTTGTGAAGACATTTTTGAATTGCGGAGATCCATAGACTCCACTTTTTCTACCTTGGAAGCGAACATGGTATAAGAATTAATAAAAAAATATGTACTATGATTCTTTGCTATGTATTCAAATGGCACTCTGTAACGTAAAGACTTATCTTGACACTTTTTTCGCCGAAACTTGTTGTTAATTGATTGCTCAACCCTTATCCAATCATGAATTTTTGAATTGTTAACAGTTGTAAAATTTAATTATAATTATATGCACTAAAATAAGCAATTTTAACTTTATTTGAATAATTTGAGAAATAAAACTGTATGAGATAATATAACAAGAGATTGCTTTAACGTATTGAACAAATAAAGACGTAAAATAACCATATTATTTGAAAAATACGAGAACAACATTCAAATTGATGATAAATTGTATGGTTACCTAGGAAAAAAATTTGGTAATGTTTCATTAGAAACTACGTGATTTAAAAGATACTAATAATACATATTAAGAAATTAGTAGGTGTATTATTTTACTTTATTCTTATGATGCATTTAGTATTGTTCGATAATTAATAAATAAAACAAAATCTAATATCATAACAATTACCTGACGATATATAAGCATTTGATATCTAGTATTAGAATCGAGTTTAAAATAAATCATTTATATTTTCAACGTGATCCATTCTGTACAATTTCAACAGCCATTATTCATAAATTTTGAACAAAATTGATGACTGGCATCTCTAGGTCACCAAAAAAAGCATTTTCAGTATTTTTACGTACTTGAAGATTTTTTTTATATAATAAATTATGAATATTATCTAAACGCCCATATCTGAAGTACCCCTAACATTATGGTAGGGTAATGATCGACCCTCGGTCTGGCAAATGTTACACCAGAACTCGACGGAGCGGGTGTCTTTGCCTGTTAATATAGATCATCATTTAAACAAACGCATAATTATTCCAGCTAATTTGACAGAGACGGGCTGTTGAGAGGGAAGACGTACAAAAGCATGTACAATAATTTGCCTTACAGCGTCTGGTGTTTTTGGTATTCTTGTCTAATTCGCACATCCGAGAGACTGACGTATTTAAGATGAGTCAAAACATATCGTTAGCTTGTTATACGCATTGCTTATTGTCTAGTAGGATTATATAATATGTTAAGGTTTGAATTAAATCCCTTCCGCTATTCCGGGTTGTTTCACATAATTCTTTAACACTGCACTCATCAAAGAATAAGTTGTTCTCGGTATAATTGATTTTTTGTCGATTGTTATGTCCGTTTTAGTAATGGAGCACATGAATTTCAACAGTTTAAAGATATCCAGTCTGGAAAGGATATATATGAATCTCCGCCTTGTCAAGAATTATTTCGACACATTCTATACGAAAATTGATACACGAGCTGTCGGATACTGTAGAAACTGATTAGTGTAGATTTATCTAATCATATTAGTTATTATTTTACTTTAATTCAATGACTGTAATCATTATATTATTATTTGATTATTAAATTTGCTTTAACTGAAAAATTTACATCTAAAAATAATTTATATTATACAGAATTATATAGAAACCACTAAAAAATGTCTACATTCAATATGTAACTAACTGTAGCATACAAACTTAATGGAGGTTAACATTACGTATAAATGTAAGTTTCTGATAGATAACCGTTTGTGCTACAGTGTCTAAGATTGCGGGTTCGAATAGTATAACCACCGAGAATTCGTAAAAGATGCAAAACTAGAACCCTAATAGGTTGATTACTTGGCAGACCAACAATTCTTGTGAAAACAATCAGTCAAAATTTCAAATATCATTGAGAAGATCCATATACCACGGAGTAGACATTTTTATACTATGTTGATCGTATGAATGCTGTAGCTATAGAACATCAACTTTAAGAAATAAACGCAGCTTTCTCTTTTTATTTAATGAAGCACATGGCTTACTATTAATGTATTAGTGATTCACATGCATAATTTTTTGAAGAGCGAAGTAATTTCGAGTCTTTAGATATTGATGTCTTCGAAAGGCGCTAAATATTATTTACATGATGTATTCGGCAGATCTATGATACCTTGGAATGACACGATTTTTGGAGACGTCGTGTGGTGTCCACATATTTTACTTAAGAGGCTAATCTAGAATAAGGATCTGAAACTATATTAATCATTTAAATTATTATCTTATAAAATTAGCCAATGTATAAATCAGAATATAAATACATTAAAATTTGATAAAAATCAACGCTTGCGAGTAAAAATCCAATTTTAATACTTGTTATACAATCAAGTTACGCCTTTAAAAAAGAATTAATAACTGAAATCGGTTTAACTGTTAACTGATTCATAAATTACGTTTGTGATTATTTACCAGCAGGTACTTACTCCATTGTATGAATGCAGTAATAATGTCAGAATCAAACTTGCCAACATGAATCAGCCAACTTGTATTGTGTATTATATGAACAATAAGTTAAGTATGTACACACAATATTTAATTTTAAAATCATTTGTACTAATCAAACTTGTCTTATGTCATAACTTAAAATGCTATTTTTGAGAAAATAGTTAATAAACAATAATACAAACCAAAAATAATGTATATAGATGTAGATTTTCAATATTTCTGTATAGTGGGTAGAAAGACTTAGCAATAGAAAGCATATAATCTTTCAATTTTATTACCTGATTTTTTATTTATCGATTTGACAAAATGCGCATTACAAAAATTTGAACGTGGTACATAATTCGGAAAAAAATTAAATACAAATTTTAAATAATAGCATATTTTAAAAGTTACATATATTCAGAATGCATTCTTTCACGATGACAAACGATAGTTCGTTATAAATCAAAATTGATATGGATCCAACGTGGTGTGACTTTTATCTGAGCTAGCATAGTCTCCCCTGAAGTTGACGAGAAAAGTGAGAAGGGGGAGAATTCCTTAATAATATTATAAATTCATTCCAATACTTCGTCAAAGTCGTGTAATGAATGCGAAATTATTCCAAAGTTTCGTTAACTTGTGATGTTTCTAAAGAAGATTTCCTATATAATTTGACTGCTTCTGCACTGAGTTTGCATCCTATTTTAGCACTCACCCCAAATTAGGCTGGGCAAGGTAGTATCACCACATGCACATGTCTGGCTTAGCCAACATCTTACTTGACGCCATGCCAGATTTCATTAGCTACTTTCCAGTGGTAATCTGAAACTACAGATTCTCAACATATCCAAAAGTAACTTAGTTACTTATTTTATAATTAATGTGTCTTTTTAATTTTATTTTCGTCGTATATAATCTAATTTAGTAAACAATATTTGTTTTTGATACACGTATTTTATATTAAAATATGAATATCAGTTTTCACTCCAAAAGCACATAGACTACCGCTGTATAGAAATTTAGCTCAGCATTTTATCTTAGTAACATTAGTTATTTGACATTTAATCAACATTAGATGTCCATATCTACCACACCCAAATAAACATTACATTTTTTGAAATTGTCGATACATTTTAACTTCTTAAATTTGGAATATATATCCAATATAACGTTAATGACTTTTATTTCTACTCACTTTTTCCATAAACTATCTTTAATATCAGCGTTGAACTGGAGATTACTGGGAGATACATAATATATGAAATATCATTGACTATCTTCTAGTACAGAGCTCCGTAACCTTTTATCTTTCACGGCACACTTGATGTTTTCTCCAAAATTTTGTGGTACACTGCAATTTAAAAAAAAGTAGGAAATCCCGTCGCTGTGCCGGTATTTCTAATGATTTTTTGATATCGAAGACATTTGCCACGGCACACCCAGTGGTAGTGGAGCATTGTTTTAGTATACTAAAAAGTATATGGTTTCTTCATAGCTATCACTACAATATCAATAATATAAATTGACATTGATCGACAATACATCTAAATATGGATTATTTAAATCGCTTATCCATCCCATGTTAACTTAAATTATGGAGTATTTTAACTCGAAAATCAATACCAAATACATTGTGTTTTACATACGGTCACAAAATGATAATTGTACAGTGCAGCCAATATTCAAAGCCTACGCAATTTAAAATATGGTCACACATAGCAGTAGCTAACGCTTTTTAGTCAAGCCATTTGGTAGATTCCAGGACTCATAAGAGTAAATCAGCACTGTTTGGTTATCCCAACTAACGAGACTAAACTCGGTCTTAACGGACCATAAACGTGAGTGTACGACTTCATTGAATGCGCGACTTGTTAAATATTTCTGCAGCATATTGAAACCGCTTTAAACACACTGAAATAGTCATTTTATTTTCTTGAAAACACACAAACTTCTTTAAAAGAATCGTTTTGAATCTTAGAATATCTTTTTATCATATTTTTTAACATTTGTCAAACAACTATTTAAAATTTGATGTCAATCTATTTTTATCTAGCCTTCACAACCATAGAGAACAATTGGCTAAAACCTTTGAAGTCGAATAAAATATAGTTCATAAATATTACTTTTTGTATTCTTATCAAGCATAAGTATTGACATTCTTAAGTTGGATAGTCATTTTAAATTCTCAAATAAAGAAATCAAACTCGTATTGGTACAAGTATAACTAAATATTTTTATGCGGCTATTTGTGGTGCCTTAATTATTTATGGCTGTCTGTATTTATAGTCGAAAAAAATACAATTTCACCTTAACATTAAATAAATATTTTTAGCAATCTATATTATTTACAAATAACAATGTATTTTTGATATTTTCACGAAAATAGTATTATATTTTATTAATAACGTGAATTAAAAATCATATTATCCATTGGTTATAATTTGTATGATGTTTATTTTGATAGGTCTTGCTAAACTATTATTTTCTTTCGATTCAACGTTTAAATTATATTATGATCATACTGTGAATGTTACGAGACTTTCATAGTGTGCATATACGATACTGACACAATTATAAACTTAAGTTCCGAAGTGCATAATGTAAAAAGGACAAGTGGAGTTGAGCAGGGTCCTCTTAAATCATAATTTGATTTTAGCCAAAGGTTGCACTTTAGATGCAAGCAACTTTCAAAGTGCATGGGAAACCGTTATTCTCACACACATATACAAACACGTTGGATACATATTATACACATACACTATGTTAGAAGTACCTCTACTCCAAAGTGATTTCTCAGAACTTTACCAACCCGACTATGAGTTAAATCAAGAAAAATGGTAGATAAAATTTATATTTTTATATCGATTAATTACATCACCAACTCAGCATTTAATTTATGGCTATGTGCATATTTCTGACTTTGCATTATTTTTTAATACGAAATGTTTATTAACTTTATTTATGTATCGCACTACATCTGCTATTCCTATTTACTAACTGACATATATTACCGTAGATAGCATGTTATAAATAATATGTCTACCCATTCACAGATCAAATTTAGTGACAGCTAGGAATTCATTAATTCACATTGTACGTCACTTTGCACAATATACGTTGTTGCATTTACATGCTTTATGTGAAAATGTAGGTGCATAAGATGAATTTTATGACAGCCATATTCTATTGTACTTACATAAATATTTCTCAATCATATATCCGCAATTATTATTGTGTGTGTTAGTAATTTGATTTTCTTCAGGATTTTCACTCCGAAAGTGGAGTATATGGATCTCTGTAATGCGAAGACATGTTTTGAAAAACTATTTTTGCTTAAATTTCTTCACAGATAATTGCTCAAACAAATGGGTATCTAAATCTGCATTTTCAATTGTTTCAAATACGGCAGATGTGGTAATTAAACCCGCATTTCCCGGATGCTATGGAGCGCAGGGTAATCTCTATGCTACCAAGGATTTTGTATACTGCAGCAATATTAAAATGGATTTAAAATATTATTTTTACGCAAGTATGATGAATCGGTGTACGATTCTAATTATTTTACTATCCTGTTGAATATTATTTGCATAATGCGCATTATTGTTAATATTTTAAATAATAAGAATAATAAGATAAAATATCAAAGTCCATTTCATAGAATGTGGTGGCGCATATGTAACATATTTCTAAAGTGAACTTATTCCACTACGCTTAAATGTAAAGAAGAAGATTTTGAACATATATATTTTTTATAAAAAATAACTATTTAGTATGCAAGCTAGTATTAAAAATTGATATAAAAAATTTTAAAAACAAGAATAAACATCTTGTTTGGTTATTTTATACAAAAAAATACATGTTCACAATTTAGTTAAATTTTGACAAAGTCGAATAAGTTCATTTTGGAAATACTTCTTCAATATAATACTCATAAAAAAATATTTTGGTATTTATTTTTAGGTGGAAATCGATAATAGAAGCTGATTCAAATCGATGTTTTAAAAATAAAAATTAGTCTGCCACTAAATGTTTACATAATTAAATTTTTATATTTATTCAATTTGAAAATTGAAGTTAATTTTAGTCAGATAATTTATTTTTTTATGTTAATGTAGAAACAAATTAAACTTTGATATTTTTTTACTGCCTACTGAATCTACTAAAGGCAGGTTCAATTTCTTTTGCGTAAGGCATATTTGGTAATAAATTCAAATCGTCGTATAAAATTTTATTTTCTTTCCTACGTTCAACCTGCTCACCTTTGCTTTTCCAGTCATGTGAGTGCTGCAAATCTGACTGGATACAGACACGCCACGCGATTGCGATTTCTAGATAGCATGCAATTCTGATATCGCCAACTTTTTGGCAACTTAGTTAGAGTGAGCACTTTAACATAGCAAAATCAACCATTAACACTACAACGTGAATAAAACGTTCAATTTTTTATGTTAATTAAATATAATTACTTTCCTAGTTACTATTTTTTCATTACTGTTCCACTCAAGAGAATTTTTCATGGTGTATGTATAAACTTGAATTCAAAAATCATGAATGTATTTTTATTGAATTACTAATATCATTCAGTTGTTTAATAAGTTCACAAACCTTGTTATATATATATATAATATTTAATACAATCAAATTAATTTACTTCATTTAGCGTGTGGTCAGTATATTTATTTAAGGAAATATATATTATTTACTTTCTTAGGTTAATCATCAGTACGAAAAACGTGTTGTTAATATGTATCTATAAATATATCGATATGCTGAAATTCTTAAATGCAAAATACGACGGCAAAACTGTGCTAGAAAATTTAAATTTTAGATAGATTTCAAAATTTTATTTTATTTTCATTTGACATACTTTGGACAATTGTAATTTTGTTTGTATAATATTTACTATTTTATATAAAGTGTGCAAAAAATACTTTACAGTTTTATAGCATGTGAATTACAACAAAGTGAAGAAATTAATTGTGAATCCATATAGACATCGAGACTCAAACATGCGAAATCCAGTTTCAAGAGATTCACAAGAGAGTACGATTAGGTCCGGATGGACAACTTTTGAATCCATAATACTTTATTAATTTATATATTTGATATAAATAGAAAACAATGCAACAATAATAATTATAATGCAAGCACTTAGCTCTTTTGTGTTCTCCGATTGGAATCCATTTGAAGTAACAGTGTAATGATTGTTATCCTTAATACATTTGTGCATTACGAAGGGCGACTGGGCAGCCTGTACTATGTGATAAGCTTTGAATTTTGGTTTCCAATAATTATCCAGATTAGTATTCAATATTCTAAGTGGGTACTGATGTAGCATGAATTTGAATTTCATTCATGTTTGATAAGGTAAGGGCAGATGTTTTTACTTTGCTAAAAGTAAACTGCTGTAATTTCTAATCTAACATTGTCATTTGAGAAATAATTATCTCTTTTTTTGCGACATTTGCGTATTTCTATCATCATTATCTTTTTTAAATCTTGTATACCTAAGTACATATAGTATTTTAATAAAATAATTCCTTATTATAATATACATGTAAGCAGTTTGGTTATATTTTATACTTAGTTCAGTGGTCCGTGTATATACATTATGAATAATAATTTCATTATAAAAATTCTACTCGATATTAGATAATAGTACTTTTCTACTTGCTTTTTTTACATAAAATTATTAATGTTTATAGAGAACATCATGCTTGTGTCTCCCCGATAGCGTAGTGGTTAGCGTGCTTGCATAGCAATCCGGGGAATGCGCATTTTATTCCCACATCTGTCGGATTTTAAGAAATCCAAAATGCAGGACTGGGTGTCAATCGGGTTGAGCAACTCTCTGACCAACAGTTCTTGTGAAAAATATTCTCTCAAGACGAAATGGATATCTTCACACATTCAGGTTGATATACTTTACTTTGGGAGCAAACATGTTATATGAATAACATAATTATGAGTCTATGGAAAAAATGGTCAGTTTTCATTTTATTTTACGTATATTAAAATCAATAATATCTTATAATCTAACGAATTCGGCAGATAAAAACTCAATAACAATTCCTCAAAGCTTACAATTCAGACTTAATACTAATTTACAAATATAAAATCTGTTCTCATCTAGGTTTGGCAATATAATGAAATATGTTTAGGTAGAAGTAACATACATATACACATTCATGCCGGTAATTGCTAAACATTTCATGTTTGTTCATCATAGTATATAGTTACCAAAATAGCGATATGGTGATGTAAAAAAAAATTACATTCAACCAAAATGAGAAAAACTTCTTCATATACCCTTGCATATACGGGTTTATATTATGTTATTTAACGTATTGTGCATACATTCATGGACTACAAAAAAACATGTTAAAAAGACATTTACAATTCAAATTATCTACCCTTGTGTGTAAGCTACTAGCTAACACAATCAATTTAAACTGTGCACAATGCTTTCATGAACATCACGATGTTACTATTCACAATTGCACTAAACTCTGGTTTAGGTTTAACGTATGAACGCCATATTAAATAAAGTCACAAGATTAGAAGCTATAGCCAGAGATTTAGGATATTCTCTCCTATGTGAATAACATTCGACGATCCTATTGCAAACAACCATAAGGTTCCAAACGCGTGAGCTGAATATTGAAAGGTGATTAAGCATCATATCAATGCGAGGTGCGGTTAAGCCCATCCCGGAAAGCGGTTGTCTTATGGGCTATAGAATCAACATGTGAGGTTGTGATGGGAAACCCTTCGTCCTTATTAGAGAAATTCGACACTATACATTGCTATATATACCTTGGTAAGATAACGTTGCAATATTAAAAACGTATTTCGGCGCAGTAACCACCGTAGAGATTTTTCTCGTCGTCAGCTATTTAGAAACCGACTTCAAACCGATAAAACCAAATTGTTATTATGAGCATTTTTATTTTAAAAGAAACTCATTTTATTTATAAATCAAGGTTACTTTTTACTAATCAAAAAGTTAGAGAATTTTCAAAGTTTTTACTTATAAGGGTCATTATGCGTGACGGTCAAAGATTTAACGATCAATTTATTTTAATATCAAATACAGATATTTTAAAATAATACAATTGATACGTGAAAGCCATTTCTAGGCTTAAAAATTTTGTCAACTAAACCGTGAAATAACATAGCGAATCATAATTTAGAAAATCACTATCAAAACAATCCTCTGGTTATAATTTTTCAACATCTAAAATTAAACTAACATAAATATCTTTAATGAGACACCAGGGTTTTAACAAAAAGCGTCGCAAGTCCTAAAAAATCCTACACAAGTACAAACCATGGTTAAACTTCACGAATTGTATACTATCGCGAGGCATATAAATACGCCCGATTAAGACCAGGTGTAAGTATGGGTTGGGTGGATGGTGGACACATTAGGTAAATATGTAATATATATATGTATAGCTCCGTCAATTGAAAGTTTTATTTAACAAGAGTAAAAATATTAATAACAACAAATGTTTACATCAATCAATTCGGTGCGGGAATTCGCTTTATTCAATATCTTAAAAAACAGCAATGATCTAAAAAATAGCCATGCGTACTTGCTTGGCTATCAAATATCGTTTATTTTCCCTAATTTTGTTTCCGTTCTAAACTTAACAAACTTAACACATTTGAAATTGTAAGTATTGTCATGTTGTAGTATATTATTCTCAATAAAGATACATTTACTGGTAGCTAGTTTGATAAATAAGATCTATTATGAGTACACCTTGCTCGTTTTTTATTATAACTTGAATGTCAACGAAGTAGTATAAATTTCAGCCGGTCTTAGCCATAATTTCTCTTATTTCTTGATTTCATTGTTTTATTTTTATAGCAAGTCAATTATTTTGATCTCATGAGAATCATAAAGAGAAAGCATATTCACAATAAAACCTTCTTGATGAACTTTTTACTCAGTAAAAAATAGTACTTCTCGAATTACGTAAAAATTTCAATTACCGAAAACAAATTACTTACTCCGTTACTACTGATACATATAATTACGTTTGAGGAACACTTGTATGACGCATACATATTGAACAATATATTCAATTATTTCCTTAAATTTTTGTCAAAAACTTTTGTGAAAACAGTATCAAAATTAACGTTATTCATAACGGTAAAACAAACAAAATGACTATCAAAAAACTTACCCATACTCCTATAACGCAAATTTATAATGTTATAAATGAGATTGCTATTCACTTCCAATACAGTCAAATCCCGCTGCAACGAAACTCGTAGGACCACGCATTTTGTTTCGTTATAAAGGAATGTAAATTTGGTATAAGCTACTTTCTGGTCCGCCATAATATGTTCGTTATATTGGAAATCTCGTTATATCGATATTAGTCATAGTAGGATTTCACTGTATGTGTTGATATTAATATCAATAATATTCAATAGGATCCAAGATTTGCTTACTCGGCAGTTCAATATATTATCATTACGGTATTTGTTTTAACATATTTTGGTGGGTATTTTTCTATAATGTTATATATCTATGTTTGAATATACACGCGCATACATGTAAATATTTATAATAAATTAGTCAGTTGAATAATACTTTTTAATTTAAAAATAGAAGTCACATTTACATATTATAGTAAAATATCGATGACTTATACGACACGCTTACATTTGTGAAGCCGATAATGAATATAATAACACAAACAATACAAGTTATATGCGAATATATTTTCACTACTCCATATCATAGCAGTGGCGTCATGGGTCTTTTTACGTTTAAAAATTAAGTTTTGATCAATCGTTAAACCATTTTTATTTCAAATGTAGAGCATACGGATCTCCACACTATATAAACTTGACAGATTGTTTTCAAAGATAAACTTTTAACTTTGAATTGTCTGTCAAATACGAACACGGACCCTCTAGTATCAAAGCGTCAGATATTGAAGTGATTTTTTAAAGGAAAACTTGCATTTATGATAAAAATTAAATTTGTTATATATGACGTTATAATTCTTCAAGGCATTAGAAACTACTAAGCCCTAAAAAAATTATAAAATAGAGGCACAGATAAATGAATATTAGAACAAAGCAAGATGATTAAAGGTTGAATTACTACATCATTGAAGATTTGCAAAAGTAAAATCATTAGTATATAACCTAGGCCTTGACAGGTAAAAAAAATTTAGAATATGGCAAAACTAATATAGCTCATAAAATAGATAGTGAAATATATGTAACAGTGTTGTTCAATACAGATATATGTGAACTTTTTAAAACTTCAAACATACTCTTAAAATTAATTATTTCATGTAATAGATACCTACAGGCTACAGGATACAGGCTACATGCAAACTCGTCTCGCATTGGTTTAAAAATCAATGCGAAAAAGAC
>JAGVSQ010004337.1:0-19632 GCA_022683975.1 Rhyacophila evoluta
ATCTTCAGGCTACATTATATGTGGGCGGTGAGCGAACATATAACATACTAGTATTAGTATAATTAAAAATAAATTGACTGTTAAGAATTATATTACCCATCGGCTAAATCTTAAGAGGATTTTCTTCTGATAAAATATCCATTTTAAGTACACAAAATAACATAAATTCTTATTGAATAATGTAAATATCTTCTAAGTCTAACGCAGAGATGGCAGTGTTAATACAATCGGAGAATACTGCTTAGTTTTCCCGATATTTATTAAACATAATATTTATATCATTTAGAATGATTCATTGAAATAATCTAAAAAATACTTATTTTAGTATCAGGACGAATCTACTTCAATAATAATTTATCCCTTTACAATTATACAAATATCTTATTTTTTCCAGATCTATCTTCGTAACTCCACCAGTGTTGAGCCAACAAAACTTACGATTCCCGGCCCTGCAAATATCGTTGAAGATGCCGAAAGGCGAAACCCGGGTCGCTAACAGTGATCTCACATATGGATGTTTACCAGTTTTAAATAATTCAGAATTGTATTAATATCATTTATGTTTATAATGTATGACTCTTAAGCAAATATCTGAAAAAATATGTGATATCAATTAACTCAAAACTATTGAAATTCGTATATTTGTTCACTTGGTCATCAATATATTGGATTGTTTTATTTAGTTCGTGTATGATTTCATTGCAATTTACGTCATGAAATAATATTTAAGATAGTAAGTACCATATAATGTGGTATGGAAAAAACCTTCATATGCTTTTTGTCAAAATTAAAATATGCTAAAAATCATGTAATTTTGGAATCTATTTATAATGAAAGCACTACAATGCATCCATTATATTTTGAACTAAAACAGATAAAAATAAATTTACAATCTCATAATTATTATTTTTTGGTTAGTGAATTTTCCTTAAGGACGATTATATAAAACAACTGTTAAATGTTGATATTTTACGATCATGTGTAGATTTATGGTTGTATGCTTTAGATAAGCATATAGACGTGCTATACAATCATTGCTATGTACTATCCATATCCTCGTTAATCGGCCGAAAGTTCATCTTTATCAATGGCAGTAAACACGTAAGCGGATCCAAACAAAATTGGCATGTAACACTTTTGTTTGTTTGGGATTCTTTTATTGACGGCAACAACGCCGACAGGCTACAGCTTTGCACGTAGGCCTTGCGTGGCACACCAAATACGTGCCCGCTTGTCAATATTTGCCATCACTGTTGCCTACGGCGTAGACTCATTTCGGCGCCTTTTGGCTTTGTACTAAACTTTATACACCAGCCGCATTACACTGGCAGACACGATTGTAGTGTGTGGTTTACAATAAAGCAAAATTACAACAATACTGCGCTTTCCATCTGCTACAATATCTGATTTCAGGGCGACAAATTTTATGTCACTATTATAAAAACCTACGCCTCGTAGTGACATCAAGACTACCCCACTAAACTGATTCCATATACTACTGAATAAGCTATAATATATTATGCTGCATATAATATTGAAGATGTATGTATATGTACATATTGTAAAAATGTCTGTTCTTAGATCAATCAAGTACACTTATTTAATAAAATAGAAAAAAAACGTTTTTTAATCCACCAAACAGATAAAAAATATGTGACCTAGCCTGATGTATTTTGGCGTTATAATCCATCATTAATGGACTGTCGGCATGTTCGATGGTAAGCATCCGTTGGTCCTTGATTTATTTTATATCCTTACGTATTATAAATTTGTTAAAATATATAAATGATGTTCCAGTACATAGCTTTGACAACATAAAATAAATTGTAACAAAAAATATAATCACTGAGTAAAGAGAAAATTTATAAATATATTGGTGTCAAAATACGTTAACGCCTTTTAGTGTTACTGTTTTCTAGTCAGTAACAACCGGTGTCAGTGTTTGTAGTTAGTGTCAAAGAAAATTTACAGCTTTTAGAGTTTTTAAATATTAAACAACGGCAAGTTTTTATGGTTGAAATTAAGCTTTAGTCACGATTTCATTAAAAACTATTAAAGATTGACACTTGGCTGTTATGTAATATAGTGTAACAAAGAGTGCAAATTAATAAAATAAAAAACGCATTTTTGTAGCTACAGTTATCTGACACTAAACCATCGAATTATAATACGACATTGTACAAAATCGTAATGTGGAGTGCAATAAAAAACTATACATTCCTAAGGGGGCTACACAAGCTCATGCAAAATTGCGCAAGTATGCACGAACGATAATAAATATACGATGACCATAATTTAAAGAATTTACGATATTGGAGTTCATTTTTTCCGCATTAGAAACCTCACAAAAAGAGTGATGAAGTAAAAAAAAACTTTGAAATCAATTTGGACTTGAGTCTGTCTGGCATTAATTAGAACTACTAATTATCGATTGAATAAGTTTATCGCTGAATATTTTTTTTAAATTATGAAATTATACGTACCACTATTTTTATTTGGTTTTGTAATATAAACTATTAACTTTCAAGTATTTTGTTGGTCAAATCAGGCATGTAAATATTGAGTAATAATAATAAATGAACCATCCCATATCAACGAATGGTTTATTTGTTATTTTATTTTATGTCGGTAGATGGCCGGTATTATAGTTTATATCAAATACACGCAAAATTACCTAAAATTATTTCAGAAAAAAATTAATGGCCACACTCAAATGATTGTGCATCCAAACTTGAACGTGTGTAGCCACATTAAGACTCAGGATAACCACGAAAAAATTTTGAAGTTAAATTAAATGGATAAAACAATCCGTCGTCTGGTCGAGCTATTTAAAAAAAAACATTTTTCATGCTTGGAACGTTATTATCAACTACTAGTTATCCATACTTTATATAATACATAATTAATCTACTGCGTTAAGTTTGAATTCAGGTGATATTGATATTTAGTTGGACTGACTGAAGTGGATACTCCATTGTAATATGTTCATATAATAGGTAACTTTGGACGGATATCGGACTAATATCATTCCCATGTTGGATATTCTATTTGAATTCGATAAATTTGATTTCACTGTAAACCTCGATGTCTGGAACATTATAAATGGTGTTGTATCAAAACACAGTTCGTCAAAGTAAAATGATGATCTGTTAACTTTACTATCAGATCAATATTAAGTTGAACGGAGTTTTGTATCCAAAGTGAAGTTGTTTATTAGTTTAGTATTATAAAACTTGTTTGTGTTTTCTCTGAAATAATGTTTCTCATTAATGCATACACATAAATATTTGGTAAAAATGCGATTGTCTCTAATCATAAAATATATTTAAAACAACTTGTCCGGTTTATTCACTGTGAGAGAAATTTGCCAACTTTTACTCACAAATAAAATTATAAATTAAGTGATATCATATTTACTGTTCGAAATCCACTGTAAATATTCCGATTTTTCTGTGTTATTTTATACCATATTAACTATCATAATCCACTTTTTCATCAACTTTGAAATATATTTCACTGGGGTGAACAAATGGATACTCATCAACAAAAACTGACTGAAAGTCTGATTGATACCTAATGTGCCCTCCATCTAACCGCCCCGTTAGTCAGGCGTACCCCATAGCTCTTATATTGAGAAGCAATTTATTTTAATCGACAGGAATGTCCCGGGAGTAAATATGAATTACACAAAGACTTAAGTTGCTATGCACTAAAGTCTGCTGGAGTGCATGGCAACTAAATTTGAAAATTGAAAAAAATGGAGGCTTATTTGGTCAAGCAATTTTCGTGAAGAGAACATTACGCTCATCGCTTGACACCGCATTTTTTTTAAAAGCAATGAAATTTGCACTTGTGGCAACCAAGTTGGATGGCCCGATAGGTCTAACAGCTGGCCGGACCGACTTGAGTATATTTTAACAAGGCTAAACTGAGACAGATTAGCAGCAAAACCACCATGCCCTGTAATCAATTGACTATTAAAGTGGTCTGAAGTCATTTAGGTTATCTCCATGCGCCATTTATATTTGGTTAACTGAGAAAAGCAAAACACCGAAATACTCTTTTCTGTTTGTTCCTGCTTCCTGTCTCACTGGTAGCTGAGAGATAAGCATAAACACCTCGCGTACGGTCGATATGAGCTCGATTTTTACATCTGCTCAATTTTAAAAAATCCAAAATTGCTATTGATAAAAATTTTGTCAACAAAAATAATCTGTCGAAATATGTCTTTACATTACAAAGATTCATATGCTCCACTTTTGCAGCATTTTAGTAATAAACGGTGTGATAACAACCCAACAATTGAAAAAATATAACACACATTTATAAACTAAATAATTCATCCTCTATTGGAATTGATTGAATGTATGATACATATAATAGTTATATAACTACATCACCGTATGAAATTGCATTCTGCTTACGTAATATATCCAACGGTAAATAATCCAATATTCATCCCAATATAATCAATCCAGATTTCTAAAATATAAATAGTTAAATGAAAAAAATAATCACTTATTTGTTCTATAATATATTATATAACTGATACCTAATAAAATATGTTAGTGAATTATAAAGAAAACTACGATTGAAACAGATATTTATAGTGCGTTTTTAAAACTGTTAAAAGAATAAAGAATGGCCCACGAATTTTCTTATTATATTTACAGTTATGATGTTTGTGAACATACCTCAATCACGTACCATAGATTCCTCAAGAGAGTTGTAAGCTAACCCGTCTCCTTTTCAAGTTTTTCATATATCCCCATTGTATACATGATATGTTCAGCGTAGTTAAAGGATAGCATCATGAAACACATCGAAATGCTGACTAGTAACTCATTCTTACAATTGGTCTGTAGTTGGATTAGATAAATACGTAAAAAAATGTTATATTTGTCTACTATCATATCTCCAGGAATTGAACAATGTTTAATTGGTAGTAAATTAATTGGTCATACATGCAAAATGATGTTTAAAATGCGACAAAACTTAGTTAAATGAAATAAATAACTAGAGCAAGTTATAACTTACTGAACTATTTCTACAGTGGATCGCACAAATTTACTGCTCGTTGTTCTCCTAATTGTAGAGAAAAATATTCTATATGGGTATATTTAATTATTTTTTTTCTCACTGAAATACTCGAGATTAATAAAAACTCAGCTTAAAACACACCATTGTAAACAAATTCTAAAGACGTTAATATAATAACATAGTTTCAGTAAGTATTATATATCGGTTGAAAAGGAAAAACTGGAAAAAAACGTTGGTTCAAGTATTTGTTGGACCGGTCGGGCATTGTGTTTTGGTGTCTGCGAAAGATATTTGTCTAGCTTTATAAAAAAATACTAAATTTTACGGTAAACGAGATAGCCTCTTGTCAATTAGCTAGATATTACCAAAGTTTAATTAGTTAGAATAGGAATCACGCGCACTCTAATGCATACCAATTAAGGTCCTGGGAAGCTGCTTTTAGGACACTTCTGGTACTTTGAAGAGCGTCTCAAGTTCGGTACGCCATAGAAGATACCCGCATATTTTCATATTCAACGGTTGTAGGACTTTGAGTAATTTAAAGATGCAGAATCCAGTCCTAGGCATTGTTGGTTGAGCAATTTGAGAACAATCAAATATCGCAAAAAAATCTGTGGAAAATAAATTTTGGCAATGCGAAGGTATATATATATAATACATTTATGGAGTGGAAATATTCACAATGTTGAGTTCTATTAGATCCACTTTTGAAGTGAAAATAACAAAACAGATATTCCTGGATAACAATTGTGGAGACGTGGTGGGAAGTCCTGGGGAGAGCAAGATATTTTAGTACTATCAACCATCACGTTTCGTGCCCATTATGAATAATATATTATCATTAAAAAATATAATATATATAAAAAAGACTAACGTGATAATCGAATGATTGTTATGGATTTCAAAATATAGTTGTGTGTTGTCCCAGTTTCGTTACGCCACGGTATGCTCCTGAATCACAGATATTGCTACGAGGCAGGTGTTGGAGGGGAAAGAAAGTTTGGGTAGGTAAGAAGTAGAACATTAATTATAGTAAATGGCTTATAATTTTAATTTGTTTCGCAAATACGGATGTTTAATATTATGTAAGCATCTAGCATATAATTTTATTCCATATAAATGTTAAACTGTGACACTCGCGCCTGAGTCAATGTCAACCAAATCCCGTGTGTCAACACAAGAATATTGTACATATTCCAAGTTTAGTAAGTGTAAATGTTTGCAGAGAAATCCCACTTAGTCAGTTGCGCATTTTGCAATATAGAGCTAGCGACATGTGCTCAAAATACTTCACACATTTAACGTAACCCCCAAAACACCTTAGCTTTAAGAAGGAAATGTTTTTCTCTCGGTTTTCTCTGATTTTAGCCCGAGATGCGGTTGACATTATCATAATTGTGTATAAAACACTGCGGTTATGCGCCATTACACAGTCGTCGGAAGTGTAAGGGACCCGATTAGAGCAACAAAGGCCTCCGATTACTTTTGATAAGTCTATTTGGTATGGCTTTCTATTTTAGCTACGAGAAGTTTCTTTTGTTTATATTATTTGCGCGCAGCCATTCAAAAAAATATTTTCTTCCACACAAAAAGCCGTGAAAAATTTACAAACAAAATACAGTTAAAATACGATTCATAATTCACAGATCACTTAATAATAAAAAACAAAAAATTACATTATCATGAAAAGACAATTTAAAAAAATTGTAACCTAGATATAAAAGGATTCTTGTTTTTTTGCCACATCGGCATATGGACATCATGCTTTTTTTCGTCTGCCACTCATTTTCCATCTTTTTTAGCCATGTAAGCATTCTTAAGTTCCGTTGTGGATTCTGTGGATGGTATCGAATGATCTTCTAAAACGGAAAAATTACATTAGACACACAGGACTTGGCTTTCTGGAAGCATCTATTGTGCATGTGCTACCCAACATTGATTTGACTGTGAATACAACTTTTTATAATCTATCGCATTAGGCACCATAATGTACATATCCCATTTGCATAAATAATCAAATGCGAGACTATTTCAATTTAAATATAAGGTATATTGATTATCTCATACTTATTAAGAAAACTCTACTATTATAATATATTTATGATGTATTTATTTATAGACTATGTCATTTCAAATTACTTACAATTGGATATCAAAATAGTGTTAAGTTTTTACGAATATTTCCAAAAAACAGTTGTAAACGGTGTTAACAAAATATGAATTAGTAGACAAAATCTTGCTGCATGATAAATGATTTGATAATATCTCAATACTTGGTTTTAAAATAGACTAGAGAAACAGTATTAGAAACGGAAATAATTGTTTTATTCAAAATACTGCAAAAGATATTCGCTCGAAATGCATAACGGTAAATCCCGCAAAAGCTTTAAAACTGCCTTCCTAGTCACAAAATATATTATAATTTACATAATCTTTATATCACACTATCGCCTGAAAAGGGAATTATTGTCCAAAAATATTATGTCGATGGCCATTAGTTGACAATACGTATCATACATTTGTTAAATTGTTCAAGAGGACCAAAACAATTATAAAATAAATGTTGGGATATTAAATACACTCTTTTAAATGAAAACAAACATTATTTCACGCTGGAGCTTATTTATTTTTTCTTAATGTGACAATGCTTATTTTTGTATAAGATTGTTTGGTCCTCCTGAACAATTTAACAAATGTTTGATACGTATTGTCAACTTATGGCCATCAATATATATAATATAATGTATATATATAATATATATAAGTAGCTTCTTGTTTTATATATTACTAAAAGCTTTAACATCCGGAATTGGTCGGAAATCGTGTTGAATCTAATTCAATACATTACTATTGAAGAGGTGTATATTATTTTAGGTCTTACTTACATATATCATCGGCTATAATATTAAAAATCTAAAGTAAAACGTTTAGAAGAATAGCAGTACAAATGACATGTGAAAATCTCACGTCAATATAGTAGAACAGCGGCTCTCAACCTTTTAGACTGAGGCTCACTTCTGAGTCAAAAAATTATGTGCCTACCTTGTTTTGAATTTCTTTCCGTGAAATATGGCTTCCGTGTTTTAAGTTACTTCTCGAAAATATGATCTTTTGTTTTTTTAACTCCCGTATGTATATTGTCTGTGTTTCTTCTAAAGTTTGGTATGTATCCTCAAAATATACGTAATAAAATAAATGCATAAAAATCGTATCTACCTCAGATGAGAATCGCTGTTGTAGACCATTTGGGAGAAGTTTTTGTGACATACGTGTATTTATGTGTTAATCATTATATCTTTGCCGAAATTCTAAAACCATATCTGAATTAATAAATAAACAAATTGAATACAATATATATTTTGGTTTATTCTATTGTATCAAATTATAGTTGCTGATTTTAAGTAAATACTCCATAATGCAAATTGTACGGATTACGGATAGTCAAAACTTTGCTTTAACCCTTTTGAGTGTCTTGCTATTACTGCAAAGGGTTCTTGGATAAGAATGTTCGTATTCAAAGTTATTCGAGACTTCTCTAAATACTCCATTATACTTATATCATTGTAATGATTGTTACAACAATATTCGTGTTTATTGAACAATAAGATTTTTTTTTCTTCAGATATATTTGATTGGTGATTTTCTTTCATTACATTTGATTTTAAATTATTTGCTCAACCCGCTGGGAAATATTTGCTATTTTCATTTCAACATGAGCTCTCAAAAGAAATATTAAAAATTGAAAAAGACATGGTAAAAAATCTTCATTAAATATATAATGATGTATATTAATTGTTATTCTATTTTTCATATACTGCCTTGTATATGCAGCCTTAAAACAACCTCTTTCCATATAATATATTCCCGTTTTAATACCTGAAGCCTTTAAATAGTTTCACCTCTTTTATTATGTTTTCTTAACATGTACAAATATAAAGCTTACGTTTAGTAAGAAACTGACTTTGTATATTTACAAACAACAATTTCTCATTTCAGGGAAATGGGAAAACATTCATTTTCCATTTCGAAAACTAGAAAAAGACGAATACGATATAAAATGTTTGGTGCATTTCTAGGAAAGAAAATTGAATGTTTTATATTGCATGTAAATATAGATACTTCAGATCAGTGGTAAAATGTTTTAGATTAACATATACTGTTTTGCATTATAAATTAAGTTGGTATGATAAAATCTAATGTCTTGTAAAAAAAAAAAAATTTCATCATTAAATACTTTATACATTTTTGTATTATGTAACGATTTTTTTATTCCTGTTAACGAAAGGTTTGATTTAGATTTTTATATTAATACTGCATTATTACCTGATAATATTTGTGTGCTATACATAAACAATTTCCTCGAGTTTGTTTTCTAATGCTAGGTTCAGACTTGGGCTAGAAGCCTAGTAAAGAAGATATCATTAGCAAATTTATAGATTTTTTCATTAAAAATCCCATCAAAAATATTCAATGCCATAGGACGTTTGTGTCGTATCGGTAATCATAATAATTGAAGCTATTACTATACATTTGTATACATAATACGTCACGCTGCATCATTCATATCGAATGAATTCAGCCACTTTTATGTTATTAAAATATTTAGTAAAAATGTTTTGTTGAAGCGAAGACGTAACTTTTTGTGCATGTGATTATTTAAGACGTGAGCAAAGTCATAAATTAACTAATTTATAACCTTTTCCGGAAGTGTCTAGACGGCGCGATGCGGTTATCGTTTATTTTTATGGCAATTTCTATGAAAAAACATATTAACATGCTAATGATAAATAATTTCTGCTGTACTAAGCTACTAGCCCAAGTACGAATTAGGCATAATACTAAAAGGCCTATTACACTACACAATTTTAAGGCACCCTTACCCTTATTAAGTGCGGTGTAATAAGCCTTAGGCACTTATTATTAATTAATTAAAGCACATATAAGAGACCATGCCCACTCTGCAGTAAGAGCACTTAATATTGTGTAGTGTAATAGACCTTTAAGCTCTTACTAAATTATTTATACTTTTGTTTCTTTTATACTCGAAATTTCCATTTTACGAGTGCCGTATTACTTTCAAACCAAGATTTTGGAATTTCCTTTCTGGAGTACAACTTTTCTTTATAACATACTTCAAGTTCATGACGATACAGTATACATAAAAAAGATTGTGAATATACAAAGTTTATGATATTTTTAAACTATTTATTGTCATAAAGTTTTATCACTAAGAGAGTTGATTAGTGAGAATATGCGCTTTGGTACCTAAGCAAAATTTACACTTTAAATCATACATTAAAGTATCACAGATATGAAAAGATTAAAACAGCTGTGTAGAACTGGCTTTCTTATAAGTTTGATAAGTCTTCCAATGTTGATTGAAACTTAAAAGATGGAAGCAAGCATTTTTTTTATTATTGACACAATTCGTTATTTTATTCAAATGTGCGAAATAAGAAATTTTGCAAAAGTCGAAAGCCACCTATATATCTCGATGAGGGTTCAACATAGCAACATCTAAATCAAAACAGATCAGATCAACATCTTTACATCAAGCTTTTCTAAATACTGAAAGCAAGAATTTTAATATTAAAGTATCATAATCGTAGAAATGTTATACAAATATCCGTTAATTAAGTAAAGACGAATATTGAGAAGACTAAAATAATTCATTTATAGATGAACTTGTAGATTTACAAATGGTTGTTAATTAAGTTTATTCCATGAATAAAAGCTCTTAAAATTTTACAGGAGGGTTTTTTAAAGTGAAAGGTGCTTAACAATGTCTTTAAGTGCAAATAAAGAGATGTAATTAAGACTTTATTCAAAGTGGTACTTATTGGCACTCTGAATAAAATTACTTACGACTTTTACATTCATAGGAACTCAAATATACCGACGATGTGTCACGCATTTATTTCGAAAGCTCGACAGATTTAGAATTTAATGCCAGTATGACGTCGTTAAAAAGTTTATTAACCTGACCTATGTACCATTACTGTTTATTGACTCAAAAGTAGATTAAAACTATTTTAAGCAGGTTTATTTTCAGATACGTTTTTACTTTTTATATTGTAGTCAAGTTAATCAAACTTTATTGGCTAACTTCGGCGATCTATAGTAAAAAAATTGTATTTTATTTATTATATTCCACAGTTTTTATATTTTAAATTTAATTCAAATTAAATTTAATTTCTTAGAGACTAAGTACAAATCTGTTATTTACCTTTAATGTATTGTAAATGTATCTAAAAACAGATAAATTCAGTGAAATATTTTAATACTTCAGTCATGTCGATTTTTTTTCACAATCTACACATAAAAATTCCGCACCTAACCTAACCTCTCAGCAACCGGAGAGACAAGATGTAGAATACTACAAATATATTTTGAACTTCTATCTCAGTCTATTAAATCTTGTTTTGCTTATTCTTTCTGTACGCAATTGTACTACACATATACTTGTTTATTCGGTAGACTTTTATATAAATGAGTGTTAATAATTATAATTAACTATTAATTTACTTGACACCGAGTAATACATATTAAAAAACGTATTTTTTCAATAAATTACCACCGACTATATTTTTACAAATGCAGATAAACACAAATGCAGGTCATACAACATTTTCTGGTATTTTGCACTTCAATGGCTGATCCACAATACAAATCTCTTGTATGGCAACATTTTATTCACTTGGGATCTGGAATATCCAGACAAGATAAGAGCTCAGATGCAACGAGGATGGATGCATTTCCTTTTTTATTCTTCTCATACTTACCTCCATTTTTCTGTCAACAATTTGATTCAATCAAATGGCGTGCAGAAAGAAAAAGATATAGGATTATTAAAATTACAAGTAATTGTATCACCTGATGTTACTTGTTACCAAATGGTGAAGTGTAGAATTAAAAAATGTTTAAAGCGATATATTAATTTCAATTTGAAACAATATCATAATCTCATGGTTCTGTCGAAAGTAAGTTGTATTGTATATAGAAATTTAACAATCACTTTTTTTTTGCTAGTCTGCACTCGAATTGTTGGCAAGAAATAATAATAACAACTTGGTGTACTGACATAATTATTAAACTTGAAGGATGTCAAATATTATATACACTAAATATATGTCAACTGTGAAAAGGAAAAAATACGTAGCCCACATATAACAAGCATCTTAACATACGGCATGGAGACGAATATTGTGATGGAACTAACGTATACATAACATAAAGAACCGGGAGTGACTCTCAAGTAACTTCTTAAAAAATAATTGAAATGTACTATCACGTACATGGTTTTTACTTTCGATTGAAATTATTGCTATTAAGTCCCAAAGATCACTACGTATTTTCAACTTGGAACCAAATGTCTATCGGTCATAAATATTTGTTATATGAAATGTTGTAGAATTGTATTTTTTTTTTTAACATGTGGGATTTTTACGCGTCTTTCTAACTCGTAATTCATAGAACAAAAAAATTACATTAAATTTAGAATTAAAACTACGAATACCGATTATTAAGTTGTCAGCTATTTGCTTTATAAAAAGATTAAGGAAAACAAAGAAGTCTCGTGACAAACAATTACTTAAAAGCCACGATTATGAAATATAATTAATTATCAAGTCATAATCTGAGCCTCTGACCAGCTGAGCCATCTTCTCAATTTAACATAGGTATTTTGAAATAAGTTCTACAAAATAGGTTGTGCTTCTATTTTCATTATGCATGGAAAATATATTTATTTTTACACTATCGTTAAGTGAACTAAATTTATGTTGACTTTTAATTTATTTGTTATTTATTTTATCTGATGTATTTCAAATGCTGTTATATTTATAAGGTTCTCTTAAAAACCTATTACGCTACACAATTTCAAGGCACTCTTACCCTCACTATGTTCGGTATAATTAGGCACTTAAATCACATACAAGAGACCAAGCCCACTCTGCAGTAAGAGCACTTAATATTGTGTAGTGTAATAAGCCTTTTACTTAATAAGCTTATGTGAACATGTCACCATTCTGTAATAAGAATGAAATATTTCCTTACTAATCCTTGAAATAATTTAAACAAATACAAAATCGATAATATGCAATTAACTTAATTCTTAACATCAATATTTGATATTATTTATATAGTACTCAAATAATTTAAATATTATATTTGTATTAACATTTTTTGTGTACACATCTTACTACTTTAGTTTTGTATGAGTTTGAAGAATACTACAAATTTATATTGAATAATTTAGAATTTAAAATCAATTTCCATCAAGCACCATCAGTCGAAAATATTGAATATTTATATGTGTATCTACCTAAAAAATATATAGATATAAATTTTCAAGACTTTTTAAATTACAACCTTTTAAGTACGTAATTCAGACAAATGAAATCTCTCTGAATTGAATTATGACAGCATTTAAAATAAACTTTCACTAAAAAGCTTTCAAAGAAAATAAATATCGAAGCTTTATCTGAAGTATAATTTCTACTTATATAATTAATCACCTCCATAAGGTTCAAAGTAGTTATTGTTTCAAAGTCGAATATTTATTTTATTTGATTTATATATATATTTTTAAATACCGCCTCCATATTTAGCCATTAAAATATTTCTCTCGAACCTTTTAAGCTAATAATATTTTAATACCTTTATAAATGCCTTTTGAATTTTCTTTGCCGAAAGGTTTACAACGTTGAACGCCTTGTGACATCAAAGCATAGGAAGAAGAATGTTTACCTGTATTTTGACTCTTTCTGGCTGTTTATTTTAAACTTATTAAAGGACTTAAATATTTGCAACCCACCACGCCTTTGTGCAAAGAATACTGTGATGAATACGAACCTCTCATAGTAAGAATATTTCCATATAAGAACTCTACCTATGAATGATATCTTTACTCTATTATGGCACGAGAACTCAACTGTGCGATGTCAGAGAAAATGTATGCAATGCAAAATGACACATATTGTTCTGCAATTGCACAAGACATATCATTTTTGATATCGTATATTTTCTTATGACAAATACACACAGTAAACTTTCTTATAACATACTGAATTCAATATTTTTTTTACAATTTAACTCTTTAAATTTATCTCATTCAGTTATATTATTTACCGTTGGGATACGAATATTTTTTTGTGCTAGCAACGATTGGTTTTAAAATATGCGCTAAAAATATTTACAAATAACTTTTTTATTAAAATTGTATTATTTATAATACAAATGGGAAGTAAAAAGGTTAAATTACATCAATTATTCGGGTTGTAATTGAAAAATAATAATAACAAACAAATAAAATTAGCCTTGTTTAGTTGGCGCAAATGCGAAACTCAATTTTAAAGAGAGAATAAATATTCTTTGATTTTTATAATACTTCATGATTAAATCCATAGATTCCCAATACTTAAAATTACTAACCTTTTATTAAATTCCCAGTTTCTTGTTAACTCACGCAATGTAACTAATTAATTTCTTCTATAAAGTACCAACACCCTACCCTCCAAACGCTTCTGAACCCACTTTCAACTTTAATAATTTAACGCTCAGAGAAAGTTGGCCTCACTTTGGAAACCTATGATTTAAACGTATCCAATAATTTCATATTGATATTTTATGACCATCAATATGTTGTCATTTAAATTTTGGAATATATAACTTCTCAATACTTTTTAAAAAGCTTGTTGAAAGCTTTTTCCCTTTGGTTGAAATACACACAGTTACTCTTTGCAACTAATATTTTTCATTATAAACCAAGTTTTCCTTCATTTTTGTATTTAAATTTTTAAACAGTTTACAATTTAATATCTTTTTAAATAACGAATAAAGAAATTAACCTATTGTTTTTTCCAACCTTAAATTGTATGCCGTATTTAAAACTATTAGTAGTCATACTTTATAATGAACATCATTATATTTAATAAGGTGAATCTCGCACGAGCTTTTTTTGTATGCTGTCTTTCAAAGCTTTAATTTAATTTGATAATATTTATACAAAGGCCGTATGAATAACATTTTGTTGGTATTACTTTTAAAAAAATTTTGAAGACATTAAATATTATGTTTGTATATTATTGAAGTCTTTCATTGGATTGTTTATCAACGTGTGTTAATTAATGACTTTTAATTATTATTATATTGTGTGTGTTTCATTAATACACGGTATAAGTAGGCATTTTAAGCATATTTTAATTATAAAGATAACGGTAAAATAAGGATAATTAAAAACATGCACCCAATTTTTTTTTTGATTTTTAAAAAATCCTTTTCTTCCACACTATCTTGTTTTTTTTTATTTTATCAAATTATTTTAATATTGTCTAGTAAATCAGTTTGAGACAATTTAAAAAAGTCAACTATTGATGGGGCATGGTATTTTAATCATCCGGATCCTAAATATTGAAAGATAATTATTTATGATAAAAGCGAGAAACAATAGTAACAATTGTTTTCTATCTCCAGTCATTTTTCATTATAATCACGTACAGTAAAAAATTCAAAGTTTTGTATGGCAAATAAATATGAATGGAAAATTATAAGCTAGATTTTTGCGAGTTAAAAAATCATTACAGACAAATCCTTTTAATTAATTAATTAATTTTACGTAATAATATTTGATTTGTCATTATATTTATATATATCCCTATATATTATATAATATATCCTTGAGCACTCCATCTTCGACATGTATTTAATTCAACAACTTTGAAGCTTAAGCACGTAACCTTCACCACCAACTTATAGCTTTCAGCCACTGGAGAAACTAAGCTTTCGTAAATTAAAAAAAGGATAAAGCTGGTTTCACATATACACATTTTTGATTTTTATGAAAGAGAATAATACTAGTTTTGTACTACGACGTTTGAAAATAAATTAATGAATTTCATAAAACGCATTATGAAACCTCAAATGCGTATTTTTTTTTTTTAATATCATGTTTCTCAAAACGTCAGGGAAATTGTTTTTTTAAAGCATGTTATTAAAAGTAAGATAAAAGTTATTTCATTTTAACAACACCGTAATAAAACAATTTATTCATCTCCAGGCGATACTCGTATTTACAATACTGGCTGTAAAGTTACACCGCTATATTTGCTCTGGAATTTCTCAGAATAAATTTAGACACTATTACATTATAAATAAGATATTGTCTGAAGCATTCCAAGTATTTGCTAAGAATTCCATTAAGACCAGATGTGGCCGATATTTTCAAGCCAAGTACTCGCCGTCGAGGCGTGCGATAAAAATCAACTGGCAAATACTCAAAAGTCAGACATTCGCTTTCATCAAAGGAAAATTTATCACTTTCTAAATTTCTTATTACTTATGCCAAAGTTTTTTTTTTGATTCTACATTAAATAGTGGAGTAGTGTCCTTGTGATATCAAATTCCTTCAATATGTTGCTTGTTTCTTCGATGGTTAAGAGGTAAGCGGTTCAGATTTGATGCTATTATTTGCGTGTTCAGATTTCATGTGGATTTAAAAAAAATCAAAGATGCAGAATTAGATGATTAAATGTGTCGAGAAATTGACTGCCAATACTCATAAAAAGCTTTCAAGATAAGTTAGTCTTCACAATACCAATTTTTTATACTCCGTTCCTGGAACTTTCTTCACACTGTAAAAATTTAAATGTTCCACTTTTGGAGCGTAATGGTTAGAAATACGCATTAATTTAATATTTATGGTCGTCCTATAGCAATATTAAGACATGCTTTAAAAACTTGTTTTGAAATATTAGGAATTTAAGATTTGCATGATTTCTAGCACAATCAAGTGACTAAATATTTTTTCAATGTTTCAACAAACAATTTATTCGTAAATATCCAGAAATGAGGCTAATGATTAATTAAGTTACTTATTTATTACCACGGTAACTGTTAAAATAATATACTCGTCTCGCATTTGGTGGATGAAAATTCAATTCTCACAACTGTCAGATTTAAAAAAATCAGAAAATGCAGGACTAGATGCCCATTGTGTTGAGTAATTTCATGGTAAAACATAGTCTGTGAAGTCATGTTTTCAAATTACGGAGATCCATATACTCCATTTTCAGGGCGGGAATGGTAATATAAAAAGACCCAATACATGATTTCTGTGTACGTGCATATTGACCTAAATTTCTCGACTCTTCAACTGTCTGAATCTAAAACCTGTATTCAAGCATAATAAGCATATGGCTGCGCAAATCATTCAAAATTATTGCCAAATTTAAGCTTCAGCGAGTGTAAAATCTAATATTTTAAAATATCATAGCACGAGTATTTATTTATATTCGAATATTTTTTGTAAAATAAAAAGTCCGTAGATGTCTGAACAATCATGTTTATAAATAAAGCTTTTGAAAGCGACATAACTAAGCTATTAAAAGAGTTAGAGTTTGTAGACAAATAATAATAAATAAATTTACACTTATATCACAATCCATTTAAGTTTTTTGTTACGTGATTTATCAAACTTATATGAAGATAGATTGTAAATCTTTCTCTCAATTCTCATATAAGACGTGGTTATACGTCACTGAAAGAAAGTGATCCGTTACTTGAAATACAAGTGTACAATATATTTACTAAACAATGATAAAGCTTTATGAAAATAAATACACAATTTATTTATTGAAAGTTGATTCACCTTACACTAAATTTAAAGTTCATTATATTTTATGGTTAATTTGAGGAACGAAATCTTTAATTTTTTTTATCATTTGATACTAACATTTGTCAATCTTTCAAAATATGTATCCACATTGTGGAAATCTATACACTCAGCCTCTAGAGCGAACATTATAATATATCGACTGTAAAAAGCAAAAAGGACGTAACCCACGTAGAATTTTTTTTATAGGAGGCACAACAACATTTATTTTCATGATTTTTGGCCAAAATCAAAACATTACATAGACACAACCTTAAAGGGTATGAAGATTAAGCTTATTATATTAACCACTCAATGTGTTACTTATTTAAAAAAATATTTAAGAAAAACCAATACAGTTAAATTGGTAGAGGTTTTATATCTTGGTCACAAATATCCCAGGCCATATTTTTTTCAAACTTAAAGGCTGAATCAAGACACTAATTTGGCGTTTTCAGCTTATATCCTTTTGCTATACTATAACGTGTGCTAAGTTGTATGCATTGTGATTTTGAAATAAAATAAATTTGAAAGATTGATTTACGTCCTTTTTTCTTTTCACAGTTGATATAAATATACATAGATTTATCAGTATTTTTGCAGGTACCTTAATGTTAATCGTCTTTTATAAAGCTATTCATTTTGTTATGATAAATATTGTATTAATATATTTATTAATATGAAAAAATGTTAGTTATCTAGTTATAGTAAGACCCAGAGTAAAATAGATGGATTCTTAGTTTAATGTCCATCTTGAATATCCAGTCCTGCATTTTTAAATTTTAAAAAAAGTACAGCCTTAGATTTGGAACCCGCGACTTCCAGTACCAAAGCGTGCGTGCTTTCCACGTGGTCACTGTGAAGAACAATTAAATTATAAATATATCATATAAATATATAACCTCATGATTAAATTTATATTAAGTTATACATAATATCTTCCCGGATGTCTTTTAAAGTATCAAAGAAAATTTCAAATTTTAAACTGAAAACCTACCAATTTAATAATGGCTACTTTTATTTCAGTTAAGTAAGTTTCTGTAGAGTCTTATAAATAAATTTTCGAAAACACCCTTGTTAAATAAATATATGCCTTTGTTCTAAGAAACTTATTTTCATTTTCAATAGAGTCGATATCGATTTCCTCACCTGTGATATGTATTCACCAAAAGAGATAAATAAAAAACTTTTTTCATTTCTCTCCCTTGAAAATCAGGGCGTGCGTTTCTACCGCCGAGTCTTCGTAGCCACTTGTTTTTGTCCTGTGGGAAGGGCTAAAGTGTCAAAATAAAACATTCACCCTAATGTTACACTCTACTGGAATTCACAATAATACCCCGCACCCAGGGTGGAATGAGTACACTGTTCACAATACGGATAAAATATTTTATACTTACTCAAACATCCGCCGAGACTCGGAGGCGCATAAAAGAGAAGACGAGTAATAAAAATAGACAGAATTGTAATCGTGATAATTTTATGAAAAAAAAACTTGCCTAAAAGTTTGATAGATATTTTACGTCTGTTAGACGATACAGCGAACATCATATTTTACAGCTGTCTATCTAGTCTGTTCAGCTTATAAATGCACGGTAAAAATATTTATATAAAAAAATAAACACTTAACAATTTAATACTAAAATCTATCAACTGAAGAATGATGGAAATAGTTTTAAAATAAAAATTTGTTGAATTGCGATAATATTAGTAAAGATTTTTCAAAGTAAATACAAAATACTTAATATAAACATATAACATATATGTTATTTGGAGGATTTCATTGTTTTATTATAATTACTACAAGACACTTTAAAATGACTTTTTTAGATACTATGTTATAAATTTGAGCATTACTATTTTTGAGTGATAGTGCTTGATGGAAATTGATTTTAAATTCTAAATTATTTAAAGCTGGTAATCTTCCATATGTGAGATCACTGTTA
>JAGVSQ010004338.1:0-19629 GCA_022683975.1 Rhyacophila evoluta
AAAAAAAAAATCATTAATCTATTGGGTTTAACCTATTTAATTATGATGAATATCATTAGGGAATATAACAATACTTAATCAATTATAAAACAACCGGTTATACATACGTTTACTAATAAGTTATTGGAAATAACAATGGACTATTGGGGAACATTAGCTGATCATACAATAATAGAAGTTAGTCTTTGTCCATAAAACCTTAGAATTGGGTTTATTTAGTGTATTAACACGTTCGCTGCTAAAGACGCCCCTGGAGCGTCAATACACCATACTAATACACACATGTCGCAGCGAATGTGTTAAATAAAACAATGTATCGACACAATACAATACACCAATAAATACGTATATTTATTGAAAAAAACTCGTGGAAGTGGCATTATGACATGTACTTACTTATAATTTAGAAGATGTATCATCAAAAAACTATTTTAATTAGGTAATCTTATGTTTAAACTTCAAAGCCAAAAAGTTCAAACTACATGGACGTTTTGTAGATATTATTTGTTGTAAATCGGTTAGTATGCGGATTAGAAATAACTACGGTTTTTTCTTGTGGGTGTATATTTATGATTGGGTGTCTTTGTCATATTAAAGTACAGTAGAACTCCGATTATCCGGACAAATTGGGGATGAAGGTAGTCCGGATAAGGAGAAATCCGGATAATCGAAAAAATATATAATTGACAGGAAAAGAAAAGTATATTCAGTATGAATAATTTGTATTTATTTAGGTTTATAAATAGCTTTAATATTAAATTATTTTTTATTGAAAAAATCAATTATCGATTTCTGCTTAAAGCTAGCTTTTCTTTTTGAAGCTTCTGAATCGCGAATACTTTTAAGACCTACAAGTTGTCCTGAATTACACTCTTCTTGACTCTCAAACAACTTCACGGCGACGTCTGAACACTGAAAAGCTTCAGAATTTGTAGGACCAATATCTCCTTCCTCGCGAATCTCTTCTTCGTCTTCTCGACCATCATGTTCCTCTGACGCAGATATTTCTTTAATTATTCCCTCATCATTCAAAATTTGGAATCCAGGATCGTTTGCATCACAATTTAAGCACTCAGTTACATCTTCTGCGTTGCAAGCAGCACATATTGAAATTTGAGTTATTGTTCCCGCGATGTCTCCTATATCACTTTCTACTGCGTTACTGAAACTTACTGATGCTCTTTTCAAAATTTTGTACCATGATTTTTTTCAAAGTTGACACATCCGGATAATCGAGGTTCGGATGATCCAGGTTATACTGTATTGATGTTTTCGAAGTGTTATATGCAATAAAATAAAACAAATCAATATGTGGCTTGGACGTCTTCTTCTTTGCTGCATCATATTGTGGTATATATGATTATAAATAGTTTTTGTCGATAAAAAATCACTCAACTCGACACCATGGGCCACATGGGTCATTCTTCATCATTGTCCCAGTAGCTGTTTACCGAAAGTAGGCCAGCGGGTCATTGCTTTCTATTAATTTTATTGATAAGTCAACTAATGATAACAGTTTAAAAATGGAAAAAAATACATCGAAGTAATTAGTTCACTAGTTAATTACGTAGTAATCTTATACGGTTTTGTGAAGAGTAACTAACAAGTTATGGATTATGTTTATGCTCGCAAGACATCTGCACACCGGACAAGTGCTCACACTAACACAGAAATATTAAGACATTTTATACTTAATTCACGTAATTATAGAAGTCGTAGATTTTTATATTGTATTTTAAACTAGCTTTATCCGGCTACGCATTGGTGTGGCTCAGTCTGGTTAAATGGAAAAGAACGAAAATGTTTTTATCTGTCACGGATGTGACATTTATATAATAATATGTATATAAAAACTCGCGCGTATTTACATGCAACGTTGTGTCAAAATTTCAAAGCAATCGGTAAAGAACTTTCGGAGATTTAAGATTTTGAACAAATGAACGTTTACATTTTTATTTATATAGATAATACAGTCACTTACTAACAAAACAGTTTTCAGATAATGTGAAATTTGTAATTTAAATTATAAATATCTATGGGTGATAATATATATATATATTTAAATAATTATTATTGTATTCTATAGTTTTTTAGTCTTACAATATAACAATGGGATAATCAGATTTGTAATTTGCCTAATTATATTGATAAATACGATATCTTGTGAGCACTTTTCGTGTGCGGGGTTGTCTATGTGTCCACTTGTCATGTGTGCAGTGATGTCAATAGGTCATAAGAGAATTGTAGTATAGTCGTGTAGAAGTTGATAATCTTTTTGGCAAGTGTTTGAAAAATATACAAATGCCCAGTTAATTTGATTAATTCAGTTAACAATATCAAAGTTATTAAACTTAAGTAATTTTCCATTGTTAATTTTAATAAAACATACTGTAGTTATGTTCAAGTTACTGTAACAACAGCGGTTCAAATTGCAAGTCTATCTTTCATGTCATGTGTAACGTCGTTAGTATGTTTTAATGGACGGTCGTAAATTAGATTGATGTACAGGGTTAGTGCGAGAGAAAACGTAAAAAATTTCAAGAATACGATATTCTGTATGATTATGCCTATAGCTTATCAAATTAATCATTCTCTGTCTATGAACATGGTGGTAATGGGAATCTATAATAGAATGATGTCCAGGATTCCAACTTCGACTAGGGAAATCTCATGAGCTGATTTTTGGTGAAAATTATCTGAATTCCTTCGAATAAAATAATATTATTATGTAATACTATGTAACAGATGGTTTTATCACTTTTGCTGTATGTTTCGATAATCTATATTCTATATCGAAGGTTTAAAGTGCAAAATATTTATTGAAATCGTATGCGCGGGGAAGATAGCTGAATGTCCGCGTTAAAGCGACTGCGACAGAGATGCAAAATAGCTTTAAATAGGTGAGTAAGCAAGTCAGCAATTTCGGCAGCGCGTCAGTCATAACAATTCGCTCACTTGTTCACTCACATATTTATAGCTATTTTGCATCTCTGTTTTCGTGGAATTGTCGCCGTCGTTCTGTCACCGCGACATCTACCGTGCCCGCTGCCTTAAATGACAAGCTGGTTTTGCTTCCTGAAAGACATTCGTTCCTAATTGATAATGAGGTAGAGATATAAAGAATTTATTAAGAAATAATAATAATCACGATACAATATATCAATGTAATATGTATATTTAAATACCGGTTATATTAAAAACTTATTTATTTCATTTTATTTTATATTCAATGGAATATACCGGAATTAACGTAAGTAACTGACTTAAAATGTCTGCCCCTCAGGTAACCTCTGTTTTCTCGTACCACACTATCAATTGAGTGAAGTGAGTTTGTATGCAACTAATAATGCAAGTGGTTTGCGTTCACGGTTGTTGCACGTTGGGTCATATCTCCGACCGGTTGTCCTTGCTGAACCAGCAGATAATTGCACTCACGCAAGTTTTACTTGCACACAGTATAACTCTATAAAACTCCACATTTATATAACCTATTTACTTTGTAAGCAAGAATTTCTCGGATGCTGGTGTTTAATTTTTTCATTAGAGAGTTAATATTTAATGCACACACGTTTTAACTACTAAAATCTTTCACTGCCATATCCGCTCCCTATTCTGAGAATATGGCCACCCGTCGGCCGCCTCGCACCCTCCCAAATCATAAAAGCACTCTTAAGTTCCTATAAATATTAACCAATGGTCTTCCAGGTTGCCGGAATCCCACCGGTCAGAAGAAGAAACAAGTAGGAGCCAGACTCTCCGGAGACATTCGCAGTACATGGCCTAGACAGTTCCATTGCTAATATCATAAAATCAATCGAATTGGATATGCCGTAAAGTAAACAATGCTCTTCTGTTACCAAATAATGAATAAAATAAACTGAAAAGTTATTCCGAATCGGTAATAATGTGTATAACGTTACCACATGTGGCCGCTTGCATTTCAGAATCTAATGAGCACTTGAGAGCAAATTTGAACGTATAGGATTGATTTTTGATGACATTTTATGTGTTTCTGTGAACACCAATATAAGTAATCTTTCGTTTCTTTACAAAACATAATAATTATAAAGAGAGTATAAGAGAATTTTTCAATGCAAGTCAAGTCATTTTTTTTCGTTATGTTTATGTATTTTTTCTAGTCTAAAAATTTATGATATGATTGTAACGTTTTCTATATATCATTGATAGATCTATTTAGTATTTATATTAAAAATAATAATTACATTTTATTCAAAAATAAAAGAATGACTTTGAAAATAAGGCGATAATGCGCACGGACGTACATATACGTCCATACTTCTCAAAGGGGTAATAAAAGCTTTTAAAAATACACGTATATATCAACGACAACAGAAAACAGATTGTTTATCAAAACACTCGAATAAACAACTTAAGTAGAATTTCCAAAGCAAGTATTTATTATAAAATCATCTACCTCGTCCATAGGAATTTATTGGCTAAAACATGTTTCGAACATCTATTTTGTTTATTCTTTCTGCATCTTCTCAGTGGGCGAATACGCGTTTTGAGTTTAATATTATTCCTTTGGTGGCTTATTTTTCTGGTGTTCTGTATGGATGTGGTATTGAACCGTTATCAAAAGAACAGATACGATATTGTAAAAGATCAAAAGTATTGATATGATTCGGATTGTGAACCGCGATTGGGTCGATTGAGATTGGTAACGGTATCGATAATGTTTATATAAAAAGTATTGACATTGGTTTCGAAAAATATCTATATTCATAACGACTTGTGATATGACATGGAAAAAGGACGTAACCTTAGCTTAGAATAGCTTTTTACGATTATCACAGTGTATTCAACTGAATCATAAAATATTAAATGGACAATCTTGAAGTACACGAAGACGAAAACGTTAAAGAAACCTAATCTTATAGTAATTTAATAAGTTATTTAAGAAAATTAATACAATTGATGTCCTGGAAGTCCCTTTTCTTGGTCGCAAATTTTACAGGCCAACCTTTTTTCAATGTTACAAGCTAAATTTCGGCACTAATTCAGCATTAAATTTTATTTTATAGAACGTGTATTATGTTGTATTTTTTTATATATACCATATTCGCTCCCAACATATAGCATATGGATCCACACAGTGTGAAGAAATCCACTCCGAAAGTGGAGTATATGGATCTCCGCAATGTGAAGACGTCTTGACAGATTATTTTTCACGAAAATCGTTTGTTAGACAATTGCTCAAGCTAATGGGCTTACAAGTCCTGTATTTTCAGATTTTTTAAATCCGACCAGATGGGGAATCAAACCCGCATTCCCCGGATTGGTAGGCGCGCACGCTACCAACTACGCTAATCGGGAGACAAATATAGATATGTTTTTAAATTCTTTCTTTAGTCTTCTTTATATTTCAATATGTTTTTAATATTTTTGGTGTAACCATATGTATATCGTGTTAAACTTATAATTTGTAATCTTACAACGTGTATAAAATAAATAAATATCGATATCATGTTATACAATAGTATCAGTCAGTATGTTTGGATACTTTTTGGTGTCTCTAGCGTAACTGTAATGGTATTTGCCTTTGATCGTTCATGCGATATAGACCCGACCTTGTGAATTCAATTATAATATATTAAATTTGTTTAAGGTAGGCGATCGAAATTGAGTTCTAACATATAGATATTTCATATCCAGCGTCTATTTTAAGTGGTCAAACATCTTCGTATACAACTACGTCACGAATGTATTTGAAACGGTCCGTAAATAATGTATCGAAATGGAAAGTGTTATTTGCTATCCATATATCGATCTTCGTTCATACAACCGAAGAACTATTGCCACAATAAATACTATTGACGGGTTGTGATTGGTGTAAATTGAATCTGCAATCAAATTATTTTTTTTTTACTCAAGCGTGCATGTTTGCTTCAAAAGACGACTCATAGATGGCGCTTAGAAGTCATAATCGCTATTTTGCTATAATCTGATATATCCTTCGTTCCGCTCACCGTTATTCTGTATTTGTACTGAGAAATATTATCAATTTTAATCAATTGTATTAGGTACTAATTATTTCTCAGTTTAAATTGAATTAATTTTGTAACTAAAAAAAATAGTATTTTTTTCTATATACAATTGGCGAATTGAGACTGCAATTGTTTTAGTCAGCACCGACCACTTGTCTTCACATTTTTTTGGATGTATAATATGCTGTAACGAACGTTTGGAAGGTCCCTGAGTAACGACAAAGTCTCAAGAAATATCATATGATTTATTGTAATACTCTAGGGTTTATAGCAGGGTTTCCCAACTTTATGCCCGCGGCAAAGTGTTGGAATTATGGGAAATAATGTTTAAAATAACTCCCAAGTGTGAGAAATTAGCATATGAAATGAAAGTGTCAAAAATCGCACTGATTCGGTTTTTATAATAAATATCGACCGTGGAAAGGAAAACAAACGTAACCCTCAATTAAAAAAATAGCTTTTATTCAATAATCTGTATGTACACGTTGTATCAAAAGGATGTAAGCTGAAAATGCGAAATTAGTGTCTAAATTTAGCTTTTAATTTAGCAAGAGGGTGGCTTGTGAAATTTTCGACCAGGAAAAAGGGCTTCCACATAATCAATTTTATTAATTTTTCTCAAATAACTTATTAAATTAAAATCATATTGAGTAAATAAGATACCAGTTTTAGTCTTCGAGCACTTTAGGCAGGTTCAAACTCATTCTTTATTAATTATAAATACTTTTTATTACAAATGCATTTTAATATTTGGTTACATACATTATGTATAGTCTCTCGATGGTCATTAAGTTGACGTTTAAACTTAAAAGTAAAACAGTTGTCCTAGAAATTGTTCACCGTTTGGGAAGAGTTTCTGTGACAGACAGACATACACATGTATTTTCTGTTTTATAATATGAATTTTATATGTGATTAAATGTTTGATGTAATAAAAATAGATTAATTGATAAAAATAAAAATTGAGAATTTAAAATAAATCCGTGTTATCAGTTTAAAGATATACAATGAAATAATCAAGTCCGCACTCAAGCAGATTCATTGGACGGATTGCTCATGTGTTCGAGGTTGATATTAATTTGATAACACTTTGACTTTGATCTTATGATGATTTTTAATAGAAAAATAATCCGATGATTCGAAACTTGTAATAATAGATCCTTTATCTTAACACTTTGTGCCGGAAAATTGTTTGATTCATTATAAAAATATTTTATTGTAGCTAAGCTTAGGTGCAACAGCATTTCAAGCAAAAATCAAATATATCTGCAGTGGGCAACAGTGTTCCTTCTGATTTTTAGTGATCTGTGCGCACATTTTTTTATGTGTGCAAGTTTTTCAAAAGTGGAAAGATAAATTATAGGGATTGCAAACAAAATTACAGATAGGGCACCTAAAACACCTTCAATTTCATTTTTGCGTGATTATTTTTCAAACGCCCAATGGTTTAAATCTTTGTGCGCACGTAAACGTGCACAGTTTAAGGAAACACTGGTGGCCACCAACTTTCTTCGGCTTTTGAAATTTGTTATTCTTGTTGATTAACCCTTTCATGAGTGAGTTAATTTTTTATTCACACATGTTTTAAATACTAAACTATTTTACTCCTATCAATTCAACTAATATCATAAAATCAATCGATTTGTAAACAATACTCATCGATTTCCAAACAACGAACAAAATAAACTGAAAAGTTATTCCAAATTGGTAAGAATGTGTATAACATTATCACACGTAGCCACTCCCATTTCGAAATCATATGAGTACTTGAAAGCAAATTTGAACGCATATGACTGATTTTTGTTACGTTTGGTGTTTTTCTGTGAACAGCAATATAAATAATCTTTCGTTTCTTTGAAAATAATAATAGTTATAGAAAGAATAAAAGGGAAATTTCAATGCTGTCAATTTCTTTTGTAATGTTAATGTATTTTTTCTAGAATAAAAATATATGATATGATTGTAATGACTTCCATATATCGTTAATATTCCATATTAAAAGAGATAATAACATTTTATTGAAAAATATATAAAGGGCTTTGAAAATAAGTCGGCTAGGCCCACCGACGTACATGTACGTCCATACTCCTCATAGGGTTAATCGCTCAACCCACTGTGCATAATCAGCATAAATTACAATTTTACATTAGCGTCGGTTCATTCTATTGCTTTTTCTATTCACGCGCCGTAATTATGATATTAGTGTAATAATCGAAATATCTATCGACAATAATTATTAAACCGTAGCATAATGGCTTAAAAGTAATCATTCAATATTTTTATATTACGTAAACACTGCCGCAATCAATTAGTGTTGTTATAATATTTATTCATTTTACTTATGTATAATAGTTTATCGTATTTTTATAACATCTATTTGTTGTTTTTTGTGCATTTCTTATGACATCCTGTTAATCAATGACACACAAACATGAATCCGTCAATCATATGTTATGTATGACGATATTGCAACAACATTTTCATCAACTCGACAACACACAGTTCACTCAGAATTCCTTATGTGTATAATATCACAATTGTATAATATATTTCATATCTAACAGAATTTCTGTCGAAAAAAATAATAAAAATACATTATTATTGTTGGCCATCAGTTTACAGAGTTACTATACTATTACTTTTATTGCTTTCCCCTTCACCACTCGCCACATTTCCACATCCGCTATGCGGGTGTATACCGTGGCATAACGATCGTGAGGCGTTTTTTAAAGTGCTGGAAGTGTCCCAGGAGCAGCCTCCCAATAACTTGGTTGACGTGCAGTAGAACCCGCGTGATTTATATTTCTGAGTATGTCCTGTTAACATTTAGCCTTGTTGTGAAGTTACTATTCATATAATAATTACTCTACAAATACATATTAAGGGGGCTACACACGTCCGAGTTTGCATGCACAATCATTTGTGTGTGACCATTATTTTTTTTCCTGAAAGCGTAACATCTGCTAATTTTAGGTAATCCTATGCGTATTTGATATAAACTATAAGACCCGCTATCTACCGATATAAAATAAAATAACAAATAAACGATTCTTTGATATGGATGCTTCAATTATTAATATTAACATGCTCGATTTGAACAAAAAAATGCACCGTGGGTTTTGAAAGTTAATAGTTTATATTACAAAACATGATTAAAATAGTTATACATACAGTTTCATTATTTAAAAAATATTGTTAATAAAAAATCAAACGATATGAAAATAATAGTAAACTCATTAAATCGATAATTAGTAATTCTAGCTAATGTAAGAGAAATCAAGTCTTAACTGATTTCAAAGTATTTTTTTTACTTCACGATTGCATAACCACAATGTATACAACGTTCTATCAAAAGAATGTAAGCTGCAAATGCCGAATTATTATCTAAATTTAACCTTTATAGCTTGAAAAAAGATTGTCCTGTCAAATTTTCGACCAGGAAAAAGACGTATATGACATAATTATTATTTTCCTTAATAACGTATTAAACCAATATCAAATTTGGTAAATAAAACACCAGCTTTAGTCTTCAGGCACTTCAATGTTGTGTCTATTTAATATTTTTACTTTGATCCAAAATCATTAAATAAATGCTTTTTGTGTCTCCTGTAAATTTTGTTGTATGTGGGTTACGTTCTTTTTTATTTTTACAGCGGATTTGTTTTAATAATTCTCGTTGTTTATAAAGGTATTTATTTCCAGGTGTTTTTACACAATTCAGTATTAAATTGCTTGTTATAAAATTGTCAATCGGTCATTTTTCTTTTGTGAATAATTATCCATTGTTATGGAAATAAAAAATACGCCATTGCATGAAATGCATATAATTATCAGCCGATCGCCGGACCCTAAGTGTTAACGCCTATTCATCACGCTGCTTCATCTTATCGCGAGCCACGACGGTCGGAAACCAGTTTTTATTTATCAGACTGACTTTTGGACGCTTTTTTCCTCGCTGCCATCTTGTCGTAGATTGTAGCTACTAATTCACTCACACCACCTGAACAATTATTGCTTCGATCAAATGAAATTATTCCTATTGTATCAGTCGACAGTTATCCACCGAGCAGGACACACTTCTTTCCAGGACATACAATCCTGTGATTATTTCAACTGATAATTAATTTACGCTTCGTGACTCTTGTGCTTCAAATTAAAAATAAAATACTGCAATATTTGTTGTAGAGCGTGTTTTCAGTTTCCGTTTTGTATATATGTTATTAAATCGTGTAAAACTTACGTGATTTATATTAAATTTATAACGTGATGCCTTTTAAACAAACGTGCTGTTAGACAATGAAATAACATTTTGTGTAACTCGTATAATTTTTAATCCACTTAAAAGTGCATTAATTATTATTCGTTAATTATTATTCGCGTATAGTTCTACCATCAGTTATCATTCAAAGAATATCTTCAAATAAATAGTCTTACGCAAAAAATAATTATCTGCGAGACGTATAGATCTTTAAGATAAAATAAATAAACGATTAAACATAATTAAAATACATTTAATAATAAGAATTGATCGTAACCCGTAGCTCTTGTAAAACGTATTGTGAATTGTGACAATTAATTTATTGGTGTAAAAATCGCACAGTTATAAATTATTGTCGATAATTTGGTATCCTAAATTTTAATGTTTCGGTGGCCGAGTTGGTAAGCGGAGCGCTTCGGTGCTGGATGTCGCAGGTTAAAATCACACAGTTTTGCAAGAAATTTAAAAAAATGTCTTTACATCGTAAAATATGAACGGTGTTCTGCGTTGACATTGTTAAAAATTGATTTGTGACAAAGTGCCTTTTTATATATATCAGTCGTTTTATACTCGATATAAAATCTATCTTCGATGTAGCGATCGTAGAAAATTCATTTAGTTCAATATATTGATTTGATTTAGTGTTATATATTATATTTTGTTGCAAAATAAAATAGATGACTGCTTAATTTTAATTTTTATCGTTTCATCTGTGACCAGTTATGGTAGTGAGAAAAGCGACGGTAAAAGATAATTTGGTCCTATTGATTCTTAATTAAAGAAAAAAATATTTAAATAAATTAGATCCGTGAGAGTCTCTTTAAACTGTCGCATTATCTTTAGTGCGGAATACGACGTCAATAACAAAATTAAAGTACACTATGATGCAATATAACAGCTAGTTCGTATTGCCTTTTAGCTGTTTTTTTTATACAACTGGGATTCAAATATCCTCCGCTTCTAAGCTTACGTGTTTACCAACTCGACTACGGAGGCCAATATTAACTATATAGTTATTAGTATTTTTTCATTCGGCTTGCTTACGTTAGAAAACACGTGTGTGTTCGGTGTTCAGATAATTATTATATTATTCTTACAGGACTTTAAGTCATTAAAAAAACTGATGTGTTGAGACTGATTTGAACGAACTAATCAATGGTCGACTTTAAGTTACTGTGATATTTATTAAATAATATAGTGTAATAAGGAGTAATAGAACAATTTCCAAGATGGTGTCAGACAAGGGCGAAAGCTCAGGAATGGGGGCGGTCACCTATTCGAAAAATGCCAGTGATAATCTTGTGCCTTCCAGGAAGGGGTCGATGAAGGTCACCATCACCCCCAGCCAGCCGAAGGCGCTGACGCATCTTATCAAGAGACCTCCGGTGGACTTGGCCTTCTCGGATCTGACGTACAAAGTGAAAGAGGGTCGGAAAAACAGTAAGTATTTTTATTCATTATCAAATATGTTTATGTACTGTTATCGTCATTTTACACATCACTTGTGACTTTCTTTAATACTTGCGTTACTGTCCCTTTAGTTATGTTGAATAATATGTTTCAAATTCAAATTATGAAAAAAATGCTCGATTGATTGTTATAATTGGCTATAAAATCATTTTATTGTGTATTACAAATCAAACAAAATAAAATAAGCCCAAGAAATGCAAAACTAAAGATAAACACAAGGTACGACATGCCCATGCAGATATCCTTTACTGATTGATCATGGCATCGTCCATATGAGTGATGGACGCTCCCATTGCACACAAGAGTTTCATTTCATTTTTTGCTGTGTGGTATACTTGGTATTGCTTTGTCATGGGCGATGCATCAAGTTTCTTGCTGTATATTTATTTAATACATAATAAACTTTATTTTGCACAAATTTAGTAAACATTTACGACAAAATTTTGGCTTAATACGCGATCCACCCTTACCGCTTGTATACCCCGTTTTAAATTTGCGAATCTTGGGGATCTGATCTCGATTAATTCAGGGATTCTTTTTTATTCGACGGAAATGTTCCGGAAGTAAATGCTTACTATCATCCATGACGCAGTCAAGTGGGCCGAAGTAACAAAGAATCTTTGAATTTTGGTCGGGCAATCATGTAAAAATATCGTCACGCTTGCTGAATGTATTGACTATGATGTGAACTTTTATTCCGGGTGTGGCCATAATAAACACTCTTAAAAATAACATAAAATCTGAAATAAATATACCTATTCTAGCGTAGGCCACAATCGCTCGATATTAGATTAAAAAAGATTTTTTGGAAGCGATTGTTTATATCTTAAATAAGATCGATGTTTCTTTCGTTATATTATCTTTGTTTAATCTTGCCATCTTCATTAAAAGATAAACTAAAAAAAAATCATAATCTTGTACTATCAGCTAGTAATTTATGTATTACAGAAACATACAAGGGTTTCCTAGAAGTGATATCGAGTTTATTTATTACGATATGACAGCCATTTGAACAGTAGAATCTCGATGCAATTGACTAATGTGTAGTTAGTTAAAGGCCGTAAGTTTGTTATATAAAAATCAGTTTCCTGAATTCATTTATCAGTAATAGATCCAAAAAAGGTCTGTCTAAAATTGGAAAATGGTATAAAACTTACCAAGATAATAACTACATCTGCTATTTATTCTCCACCATCATTCTGTATCGTTTCTAATACTTCCAAATTTATGTCTGTATTTTGGCCATCGATTAATTTCTCCCAACCATTTTCCGACGTTTGCAGTATATTGTGTCCGTAATAACAAGGATTTAATGTTAACATTACTATCAACCACCTGCTTTGTAAGTGATATATAAATAACTATAATGCTGGTTAGCAGAGTGCATAACATACACATGAGCTGACCTGATGACGACTAAGGGTGTTACGAATACCTGGACATTTCAAATTACTATATTCGACAATACATGCATTTTTATGTAACCAGATTCACGAACGGCAGAAAGAAAATTTGGAAAAAAACAGAAGATTTGAATTTACAGAATTTATTAGACATAAAAAGCAAATATTTACAAAATATACATAAGGATACAAGGGCTTAGAATCTAATGAGCTTCCTTCTGGGAGCTGATGTGTGATCTTCATCCCGCAGTCTTTTATTGGGTCTAATCACGACCGGAACAGTGGTCTGGAAACATTTAGCGACCGCAAATGTCTTCCCCGTGAAACAAGAAGGCTTCTCATTTCTCTTGGCGCAGCCCGTGTTTTTATTTGCAATGCGTGCCACCAAAGGATCTTTCTTGGTTACCCTGACATGTCTTCGTAGTCGGGTCTTTAGAACCTTATCTCCTTTTATGACGTTACTCCAAATCGTGTCGACTTGAGATGCCGAATAAAGACTGCGGCCGTCTAACATCCTGAATATTATGGAGGCGACTTCTATTGGTAGTCTTGAAATCAAGTCTACATGTCCAGTTATGATACGAGATGCTCCTATCATGCACAAAAGCGAATATAAAGATTCCATTTTGAGTTGTAAGGTAAATGAGCTAGATAAGATAATAATATTTAGCAAATTTTGGTTTAATTTATTCGGAATTTGGTCCTGGTCCTATGGGTTCGAACGCTGCTCCTAGACTTTTAAAGACAATTTTGTCTTAATTTTTAGGAAATCGTGCAAGGAAAGCAAGTGATATTATAGGATATTTATTTATATAACTATAATATATGAAATACTTAACAAAAGGCTAAATTGTTAAACACGTGCAAGTTATAACTCAGTGGTAATAATTATGCTTGTTTATTTTTTTTTATTATTTTTTTTTGAATAAAGACGTCTTCTATCCACGGCGCAGCATTGATTTGAGCACTTGTAATTCAATTTATAAAAAGTTACAAACTAAAACTCATTTAATTCCCTGACAAACTTAAAACACAATCAAACGGGATATATTATATATCGTAGTTGCTCATTAGCCAACATATTTTTTTTTCAATATCGACTTCTTGATAAAGTGAAATAGTATGTCGAATATGCATATTTTAAATTTGTAATTTTAGTTATTTAATAAAATTTAAACGCGATTGCCTCCACGTAGTTCTGATAATGACAATTTCCTTAGCAACGGTATGCCAAATTAATGTATGATAATTCTATTTTTACTAAAATAACTATCGATATTCAACAATTCGAAACAAAGTATGTACGTAGCACATTTTAAAATTGAATCGATTTTATGCACAAATAATTTGTAAGTTTCTCGCAATTGCAGTGTCTGGATAGATTCCGAATGTACCATTTTCGTGTTTTTTCACGTGGAATTAATTTGCACTGTCGGGCATGCAGAGATAATCTGTCATGGCGGCCGTCGTTTTTTACCAGAAACGAAGAAAAAATATGAAAACAAAAAAAAAATAGAATCGCACTGGTATAATTAATAATAAATAATAGTCTCTGGTTCGCCTTGAAGTTCTTGCGCTGTGGATTAATTATCACTATATATATTTATATATTCACCTTTATACCTTCTGTAGGTATCAATCCAATGCGTGTAAAATGTAAATGTAAATTTATTGTTGATATCTTTACGTGGTTTTTATATGACAGAAACATTAACTGCTTAAAACAAACGTTACAAGTGTGAATTGTAATCGTGATTTTTTTGTCTCATCTGTTCTGAAAGTGGAGCATATATATCTTCGTATTTTTTTCTCGAATATTGTACTACAAAAATCATTGGATTGCACAACCAATTCGGCTCATTCCTGTAACTTCCCGCCCCGTAGTCATCGGCTTCGAAATACTCACACTAACCTTTCAGCTGTAGCGAAGAAAAAAATATCTGTAGTTATCTTCACACACTGTTGAAATCTATATGCTCCACTTTTGGAGAGAAAATATTAGAGAAATAAGTAAAAAAATACTGTTGGACTGAATAAGGGGCTGAAAATTTTTCAGATGTAAATCTATTGGATGTCTAATGGTTCTTAATTCAGGAAGTTACGTTTGCAAGTCCAATAGTTTGTATGGTGAAATATTGACTTTCCATTTTATTCGCAGGTTATTTCGGCTCGGTTGAAGAAAACAAATCCTTGAGATTTCGGGGACAATTAGGTTCTGATGCACAAGTAACATTTCAAGCAATGATGCATTTAAAGCTCTCTAGTAATAGATTATACAGGTAGAATATTCAAACATGATCAAGATTAATACAGAAAAGTGGTGCGTGACAGATTGGCAAAACATGTCTGGAAGATGGTTATGAAGTCGGCCATGGACAGCTGCATTTTAGAAGAAGAAAAAGTAATTTTGATGTATAAATAAGACCTACTATTTCTATATTTATGAAGTGATTAGTTCTCATTTCAGTGCTAGTAAATATTAATGGTTTAAATTTACACAATGTTTGGCATAATATATAATGTTTGTTTACTGCAGACAAAATAATTCTTCAGCGAAGAAAGTACCACCACAAAATATTGTCCATTGATCTATATAGCTTCTTCTATCATATAAATGGACGATATTTTGAAATATACACAGCCACCATACAGACTATTCTTCAATAAACTTCACTTGTAGATTGACATTTATAAGAAGTATTCGTTTTTAATTTTTAATTTTATGTGGACATTTAAATTTGTCTGTAACCAACACGAATGTCCTCTTTGTATACTTTTCAAAATAACAACTTTATACGACCTATTAAGAGCCACGATAAAATTTAATAATCGTCTTCTTATAAATGAATCAATGAAATGCTGGATACAGCAAAACATACAATATTGAACGTTGATATCTCGGACTTTATCACATCCGCTTGTTTGTAATATATTTTGCGATTCCTCAATGCATTGTTTTTGTGACGTTTACATACATTGTTGTTAAATAGGAAAATAAATGATAATATATTGTTATATGCACGTAACGCTTTTGTCAATGTTGTCATCTTTGATACTATAATCTAAATCGCTTCCTGCAAATGTCTTCATTCTTCTTCATCTGCATCAAAGTGTATCAGTATCCAGCTACTACATGGTATATTTAAGAGAAAACTTTTGAATAGTGGAGTTGTCTTTCTCGTATATGACATAAAATAGAGACATGGCTGTGCATGCTTTCTTTCTTGTCACAACTCAGGCAAAAGCTGCTGTGAATTCTTGACTATGCTGGAGAAGATATGACAGATTATTGCGTGATCTACTGGGATAAAATTGGCATGTGTATTTCGAGGAATTGCTTTGTTTAGATCAAAGGCTAAATTTACCCATAATGGTGAAGTATTTCTCGTCTAGCGATGAGAGTGCATATTTTGGTTGTCACATCCTATTAAAAGAAAAATTAAAGTATCTGAATATGATCCTTGCAATTTCATTTTTTGTCATCATAAAGAGTCTAAACATGTGTATCGATTCCGCGATGGTGGATAAAAACGATAGACGAATAATCCAGAGACTTAAACTTAAAATAATTTTAGGTGTCACATCAAGTTCATGCCATGAATCCAAATACACAAATGTCGTAACTTATTGATGCACCAGGGTTTGAATCTTGTTTCCCAGATCTAAAACTGAAGCAGTAATGTCTTCTTAGTGATGGGCGGTATCACATGCCAATGATTGACAGTTAAACGTTGGGTAATCTTTTCTTGATTAATTTTATATCAAGCAGCGAAACATCTGCTGTTTTGCGATTTCTCACTGTCATTATTTTAAACTGTACAAAGTGAGTACTTATTGGTTATTTATTATTCTTGTGGCCTACATTACTTGTCGGATTCTTGTTACAAGTGCGGAGGTCTCAACCTGCGGGCCGGAGAAATCGGGATTTTTTAAAGTTCTGAATACATTTGTGCAATTTTTATGTATCTACAAGCAATTATTAGTCAATTTACTTCTTGTATGATGTAATATATGTGGAATCACTTTGCAACATCGTAATTTATTATCTATACATATATTCTCTTAGTGCAACGTTCCAATTAATATCTCTCTTGATATTTTTGAGACTCGTTCCTTAGAGCAACGTTCCATTTTCAAATATCAATATTGTACAATTTATTATTTAATTTGTGTCATGTGTATCTCGTTACTAACTAACATATTTTCATGTGACTGAGATAATAGTTTCATGTTGTAGAGAAATCACATTTTTAACATCACTAAAAGCTATTAAAAATATTTTATGATAATTCATTTCATTGATGTATTGTAATTCGCTAAGTAATGACATGTCATAGTTTGTTACAAAATAATTATAAAAAAACTGAAATGTTTATACTTTTTAAAATTACTATCGATATAAATTGATTTGCTGCCATTATTTAATTGAAAGGTGAATAATTGATTAAAATTCAATATACATAACTAAATAATTACTACCATATATAGTTAATTCCTACAGATTTAATAATCACTTGGGATGTACTGTTTATACGACAACTTCAAATTATATAAGTAAAATTCTATTGATAATACTTGATATTGTGAAATGATTGCTTCGAGTTGTGGGATGCACTTTTCAGGCCATGGGGAAAGGAACGAACGTCTTTTTCAACTGAGTATATAATTTGACTAATGAGATGTAAGAAGTACTCACATAACCGTTCTTCTGATTATAGTTCCACGAAATGTGGATGCAAGTATAATTAAAATCATTCTTTATCCGTTGCTTTAGCAATTTCCATTTTTATAGCTAACATTTATACGTCAACGTTGTGAGAAATAAGTCTTAAAAACAATTATCTTTAACCCCTTTACCGCGAGACGATTTTATTGCAAAATTACCCTTCAGTGGCCAACGTTGATTTTTTTTAAACTTGAGACATTGATTTGTTGTCATATTCACAATTTTTGTATAAAAATTACGAGACATTTAAAAATAATAATATCGATTATTTTATATAAGTAAGAAATAAACAACATTTTGCCTATTATCATTATGGAAATTTGAACAACATTCAGTGTGTCAAAATACTGAACCATTATATAAAAATTACATTTCAAATTAAATAACTTCAGCAGTTACTTATATGTTTAGTTAGCGGTATTCAGTATACATGAAACAGTTCATGCCCTCGAAGTTTGAATGACTGAATTGAGGGTTAATGATGCAATGAAAATAGTATTTTGAAACGTATAAGTAATTATTTTTATAAATTGTTGTTAATTATCAATACTTGTCACGTTACGCTATTCTTTATTCGGTTAGAAATATGAGATGACATCTATATGTGTTCAACGAAGTATAGAGTCGATTCGCTCGAGCATTGTGTGTTGCCAGCCGAGGTGAAAGGGTTATATCACATGCAATTAATTGCAAATGCCTTTCGTTCGCGATAATTTTATAAAATTACGAGCGGTTTCCTGAATAGCTCGACATTTGCTGTCGCCTTGAAAAGTCACCTTTGATCTGTAGACCAATCGATACATAGCATTGTTGAAACTCCTTCCAGACTACAGTAGAACCTCGATTTAACTGACGAATGCGGGTGAAGGGCTGTCCATTGTATAAAAACGGTTTTCAGAGTACATTTCTATAAAGATATTAGCTGCACCCGGCCACGCGTTGTGGCTCATTCTGGTTAAAAATAATGGCGCTGTTTTTCAAAAAACACGCTTTTACCTGTCAAAAGTGTGACATCTATATAATAGTATGTATATAAAAACACGCGCGTATTCAAATCCAACCTTATGTCAAAATTTCAAAGCAATCGGTTAGGAACTTTCAGAGATTGAAGATTTTGAACAAACGAACATTTTTATTTATATAGATAGATAGTTGAATTTCATTGTCCGACGAATAGTCAACACATGTTAGTAGATTGTCGAGATGTGATTTTATCACTGATAAATTTATTTTCAGACTTAACCCTTTGAGTAGTATGGATGTACATGTACGTCCGTGTGGCTTGTCGCCTTGTTTTCAAAGACATTATTTTATTTTGTTTGATAAAATGTTATTATTTTTTTTAATATCAATACTAAATAGATCTATTAATAATATGTGTAAGTCATTACAATTATATCATTTATTTTTAGGCTAAAAAGTATGTATATATTACGTAAAAAAAATGATGTTAAAAAAGGCATGTTTTTATTTGACACAGGTGTGACGTCTATATTATAGTAGGCATATAAAAAAAAGCTTATAAAAACACGCGCGCATTCAAATGCAACGTTGTGTCAAACTTTCAAAGCAATCGCTGAAGAACCCTCGGAGATTTAAGATTTTGAACAAACGAACATGAAGCTTGCTGAAAATATGCAATGCCACGTTTACAGCGTGCCCTCCGATACCACATAAATAGTTGATACTTACGAATTGTAAAAATATTGACCTCTTTACGGTCACGCTATAGAGCGACCACTCAGCAACACAGTGACGGTTACT
>JAGVSQ010004339.1:0-19628 GCA_022683975.1 Rhyacophila evoluta
ATTTAGAATTTAAAATCAATTTCCATCAAGCACCATCAGTCGAAAATATTAAGAAGTCTGATTGTTAGCCATTTAATCCTAACTTCAAATCGTGAATTAAATACAGTTGTAGATTATATAACTCGGTCTGTTTCAAGATTTAAGATGAAGTATGATTGTTGACATTGCCATCTATTAACTATTGTAGTTAAACGAAATAAAAGTTTTTCTCGATAAATAGATGTCTCTTAGTATTGGAAACATCAAAACTTTTTAATTTTTTTCACAGTAAGTGCCCTCCGTGTGTGTACCATATATTAACTCTAATACTAAAACAGCCTTATGATTTAGAATGACTTAACTATGTTGATGGAATTATAGAGTTAAATATTTGCCTTAAAAATGATAAAACTAACAGCTTCTTACATCTTTTCAGGCGCGTACCGAACGTGATTTATATATGAAGTATATTATATATTATTATGGGATATCATAGGAATAGGTTTTATAGTTTTCGGTTTAATTTGGATAAAATCGCGATATGAATTAGTGGTCGCCATCCAAATTGAAAGTCGCGTACGTACTGAGGTTGTTTTATTTATAAATATGAATAGCGACGACATAGTGAAGGAGGTCGAATGACACGTATATACGTTCACACAGACTTTCAAAATGAATCAAACCCTGGTGCCCCGTGTGATCACATTGTACGAAATAAAAACAGCAGACTAATCACATAGGTAGGTATGAAAATGTTGCCAACCTGCGAAGAATTGACGATGTTGCCTGTCGTCATATTAAATGTACTGGGCGGGGAAAGGCGTGCTTGGTACAGGCTGTGACGTCACGTCCGTCTGTTTTCTTGCATATTATTTTAGGCAGTGTCTAAGGCGGGCAACACAGGTATACTGTAATCAACGACAACTCATGGAAAAATCATCCCGTAAATTGATGATTAATTTTGTAAGTAAAATTTCATGTGTTGAGAACGTTACAGATTATAAGTAACCTATTATCATCTACTACCGTCACTAACCATTACCAATCTTAATCATCAACGAGAAATAATATCAACGGCTATTTTACGTTCTTAAGCCTAGATTTTTTTAAATAACACAATGAATAAGAAAGTTATGTAGTTTGCTCAACCATTTAGTGCTACGATATTTGTATCTTATAATTTAGTAATTTTCGTGTCATATTGTAAATTCTTTAACTCTTTCTGGTGAATTAAATTATCACGAAGTCTCATTTCTAGTTAAGTTAACACAAAAAATACAAATTTGCAAATGAACTCTGTGAAATATGTAATACAAGGACACAAAACGATCGCTGTTAACATTTCTCGTTGATATCACGAACGGCGGTATATCTTTGCTTAGCAGTCAACGGCTTAATAATATTATGAAACAATGTTTTTTATGTATACATATTTATAAATGGTTCTTTATATTTCTTGTAATCTTATAAGATTTTCAATAACATCATAGAAGCCAAAATAAATTGAAGCATTTAAAACATGACATACGAAAATAACAAATGAATTTTAATTAAATATATTTAAAAAACAAGGGAAAAACAAATAAATATTGTGAAAGTAACAATCAATATTCATACAACAAATGTAAAAGGAGAAACTAAAAAATATATAAGAATGATTCTTTCATATAAATTGATAAAATAACATAAATCTAAAGTCATTCTCATGCAGGTGATTTTACAAAGCTGAAAGATGCAGAACTGGATTCAATGAAATTGGTTGAATATGCCTGAAAGGTAATATGACAAGATACTGTTGAATTTGTTCCATTTCAATTTTGAAATAATTTAAAATCACTTGAAGAGAAATTGTAAAAGTTCGTGAAGATTATTTTAATTTTATTGATAAACATAATCTATCGTCGGTTTTACTATAAATAAGTGCTATTTGTCTGCTACTGTTATTGTATGAGAAGGTTTTCATACGGTTCACGGTTATCGCTAACAATATAACTCCAATTTAATCGTTGTTCAAGACTTCTAGAAACTAAAACCTAATAGATTTCATTTCATGTCAGACAAATTGGGATCAGCTTTGGAAATTTGTCTTAAAGAACATTCGAATGGCATCAACGTAAATTACCTGGCATAAGTAACATCGCGAAGAATTTCACGTTATTTTTTAACCATTCGAGCTATATTACACGTAGAAATACAAGAATAATTTTACAGTCACAGTTTAAAAAAATATAAATAAACTAATGAAATATAATTCTTACCCAGCTTAATATGGAAGTTTGACAGATATAATATTGAAGTTTAAATTTCGTTCGAAATAATTCTCCTTTTTTCACCGGTCAGGAGGCGTAAAAAGGTTGGGAAACGCTGTGATAAAGGGTACAACATATCATTGAATTCATATACGCACCCTTTGGATCTGTTTGTGAAGCATAATTTTAATTTTTATTCAAAGAATTATTACAATTTTGTTTGTATACACCCTATGACAAAGACATTCATTGTATATCTGTTATCAGTGTACGAGAGATGACAGTTGTACTGTATAAGAAACAAAATGTTTTGTATTATCAATGATGGCTGACCTAGGATCACTTCAGTCAATCCTCAGTAACATGTTGTAACGTTTCTCAAACTTTATTAATACGAGTACTACAATTTTTATTTTCGTTGAGTGATCTACTCTGAAAGTGGAGCATGTGGAGCACCACACTGTAAAGATGTCAGCTCATAAAAAGCGACAAATGGAAAATACGGATTTTATACTTCGAGAATGTACATATTTTGACAGATTTTTTAACAAAAGCTGACTACAAGCAAACTGTTCAACATATTATGGATCAAGTTCATTTCCCTGCATTTAAAAAAATACTTTTTAATACAGCTGTGAGACTCAAGCCCATCACTTCTAGCACCGAAGTTGGTAAACAAATAGTCATATAACTAATAACTACAAAATATACCGGAAAATCACTGCTTATCTGAGTGTTTTTTATGTTATTAGTATTTAAGTATCATCACATCTTTATACTTAAGCTTATATATGTATTATATATTTTAAAACAGACTAGTTGGTATTATCGACTGATGTTCTGGAACGAAATCATACACTAGATAGTATATATTATTATTAGAGACTCGAGTATCATATTTCGGTATCTTCGGGCTGAATGACACACCATTTTTAATATAGTTGGTGCAAAAAAATCAATTAAAGAATTATATCTGTTTTCTTACCGTTTCTGTTCTAAGATATATAAAAATATTTTCTCAGGGCAAAGATTTATGTGAACCGATAGTTTTTGCAAAGAACGGTTGTTAGCCGTTCACCTAACACATTAGGCGTCTACAATCTGCAACTAAATATTATTACGAAGTGGAGATGATTGCTGGTTTCGAAACCATGACGCTTAATTTTGAGCGCTTTACGAGTGCGTGCGTTTATCCACATAGCCATTGAATAAGGTATACAATAAATAATTAATTCGTGATATCGGCTTTTAAAAAACGTTTCACATCCACTCTGCTTAATGATAAGAAAATAGTTGTCCAGATATGCGAACTCATAAAGCATCATCCACACTTTCATAATTGAAAATAATTGCCTAATCAAAAAAATCTAAATTTGAAGTTATTCTTAAACACATATCGGTGTTTTGTTTTATCAATGCTAGTTTCCTTTTATAATTAAATTGGCGACTTTTTAAAGCGATATCTTAACTGAACTCAATCGAAAATAAGTTCTGAAGTGTTTTATGAATGTTAGCTTATTTGTTTGGGATCCCTAGGCTTAATGTGACGACTACGTAAAAAATTACGTACCGGTAACACAACTATTTAATTATATAAAAAATGTTTTGGCGTATATCAATATTATATTAATTAATTAAACAATTTAAACAGATGTGTCCACTTTTCATGTGGACTGAACTTTCGTTGTTTTGTTGTTTTATTTTGTTTTATAAACAATTTTCATTAAAGATGGGGCGCAATAATAAATTCACACAAAACTGAGATTTGAATCATATGAATCCTCACAAAAAGATCCATTCGTACGTAAAAATACTTCACCCCTCAGTATGTTTTTTCTCGCGTCATTATTTAAATCAAGTTGCATTCCGTTATAATGAAACTCGCGGGACCAATCTTTTTATTTTGTCATACTAAATATAGGAAAAATATTAATACATATTGTATAAAAAGTTTGTTCGGGACAGCAAAAAATTTAAGTTATAGGTTAATTTTCGTTATTTCAGTATTCGTTATGAAGAGATTTGACTTGTATTATAATATATATATCAATGATAGATAAACATTTGATTTCTTCTATCCCGATCGTCACATTTTTAGATCTTTAATGCATACAATACAGTGCTGTAACGGTCAGTAAATGAATTTCAGGCAGAAGTGTCCAAGGAGGAACATTGTTTTTAGTTTTCATCCACTTCAAGGTTGTGTGTATTTAATATTTTGACTTTGGCCCAAAATCATTAAATTAGAGGTATATTTCCAAAGTGAATTATTATACAATGCCAAAGTGTTTTTCGTACAGAAAATTTATATAGTATGACTAGTAGAAACCCCCAATTTAAAAAATAAAGAAAACATGATAAAATATATCGTTTTTTATAAATAACACTTGTTTAAAACGTTCTCATTTAAATTTTGGCATGGTGAAATAAGTTCATTTTAGAAATATACCCCTAAAATATACGTGTTTTGTGTCTCGTATACAGTTAATTATCTATGGGTTAAATCTTTTTGATTTACTACAGTAAATCAATACTTTGAAGATTCATTCATTTGATTCAATTCAAAAGCCTCGGTCCAGAGACTCAATTCAATGAGTCATCTATTGTCAATGTGTTCTCCCATCTCTTGTGCTCGTCCACCGGTCGAAGATGATACATAATATAAGTGAGATGACTCTTCAGTTGTGCGTCGTCTCGTGGCCGTTCATCTGTTGTGACCTGTTACTGCTAGTTTTACAAGTTGGTCCCCGATTAGGATATATCACGATGGATCACGCTTTGCAAAACAAACGCATCACGGGTGCAATTTAGCCGTGCAATAAATTGCTAATATCCAGTGATAAATGTTTAATTAGTATAATATTAATTGTTAAAAATTAATACTATAATATTACTGTGATAAGTGTTTTTTTTATCAATAACAAAGCAACTCGTTTTTTATAAGTGTCTTTTAAAACATTTTTCTTTTGCGCTGTCAAAAAATAAGACCTTTTGAAATATTTTTTTTTGCAATATTTAAAATACTCTTGAATATTTTTTATTTTTGACAAGAGTGGATTAATTGGAAACGTACAGGTGTATTTACGACGTCATACGGAAAATGGGAAGACGTCTTCCTGTCGATATAATTATAATAATTATAATTCGGCTTATGAAGTGAAATCGTAGTACAGTATTGGTTTGTAGGCCACGTATTAATCGCGTAAACCGTGGCGCAACAAATGCGAGTCTTTTTTAAAGTGGAATCTGAAAGTGTCTCTGAAATAACGTTTCAAATTTTACTTGGAATACAATGGATTACGAGTAATTTGAGTGTATACTATCGTAGAAAATATAATCATATCGACTGTGGAAAGAAAAAAGGACTAAACCCTAAATTTTTAAAAATAGTAAAATTCAACAACCACAATGTATACGGCTCAATACACGTTTTATCCAAAGGATGTAAGCTGAAAACGCCGAGTTAGTGTCTAAATTTAGCTTGTCCGAAAAAAAATGGCCTGTGAAATTTACAACATGGAAAACTGGCTCCCACCTAATCAATTTGATTGGTTTTCTTAAAAAACTTTTTCAACTAATGTCATATTGAGTAGAATATCAACTTTAGTCTTGATACACTTCAACTTTGTGTCTATGTAATGTTTTCACTCTGGCGTAAAATAATTAAAAAGACGTTTTTTGTGCCTTTTGTAAAAACAATATTTATGTGGGCCACATCCTTTTTCCTCTCTTTAATTGATATCTATATATTGAGAAGAAGTAAGAAAATAGCCCAATGTATGAAACAAAAATCGATCTAATTTCAATCATATCAAAATTATATATTTTTAATTTCAATCTGACTTAGGATATCGGTTATTTATTATCAGCAACTTTCGTTGAAATGCCTGATGTTTACTACGTCATGATAAATGACCGAAAAAGTTATCATGACGTATTGGGTACGGCTGTACACTCTAACCTCGTATAACACGGTTATACGGTTCCACAAAAATGTCGTGTAATACGAAGTTTAATTATATCCTTTATTTTTCCAATAAACAATTTAAAGGATATACGTTTACGTATTTAATTTAAATGCTTAGATAATATAGATCACTCGTCATGACTATAACTTACAGTCCTATTTATCCGACTTCTTTTCAAGATCAGTCGTAAGTTTTCATTATCGCAAGACTCTTGAGATTTTTTGGATTTAACCTTTTAAAACTGCGTAATAAGCGATTATCTACTTAAAGCTTGTAAATCTCTATGTATTTCATGATAAGGAGCCAAACACTTTTGTAATTCCCTCCGTTGAACTCCAAACTTCTTTCCATTTTAGGATTATTTTCTCTACAATAACGTTCTAATTTATCAGCTAACCCCAAAACATGTTTTTTTGTTTTTAATGTCAAACATACAGCTCCTTCGCTACAACTGCTTTCTGAGTATCACTGTAGATTTATCTAACATTTCGACAAGTTTTTCTTTGATAAAAACACGATACTTAAATATTTCTTCGATATCTTGAGTATCCAAATCATCAAATCCTTCTCCACCAATATTAGCCTAGGCTAATGTTAATTGTCTTTTCGTATTTATCTTCTATCAGTAGTACAACCACCCAGTGACTGCTTCTGGTCGCAACCTTTTCCACGCTTAAAGTAGATTGTTTTATATATTTGACTATGCATCTAGTCGAATATGACGAATATAAGATTTTTGTTGATGGCGTGATCTAGCATGTTAGACATGTTCATATATTTTTAAGTAACTGTTTGTTTATATAACAGTTTTAAACAAGAATTTGTCCCAATTCTTCAACCGTATTGTAGAAGTGCCATGTTATACGAGGTCCGGATGTATGTTAATTGATTGATATGTTGACTATGTGTATGTTGTATTTGTGTCTTGAAGCCAATCAATTAATGGAAGATAAGCGAGGCCATTTCAATAGTCCAGTAATCAAACCAAACAAGAATTGAAATTTCCAGAAATATTGACAAAATGTACACAAGATTTGGTTATCTTCAACTATTTGACAAATAACAGATTCTGTTACCTAATAATATTCGTTGTTATAATATCAGTAGTATACTGTATTTATCATGCAATGTAAACAATATTGTATTATATTATTTAGCCATTTACGCAGGGGCGGAGAACAAGTCGACATTGAACAATAATCCAGTACCTCACGAAGAAACAAAAAAAAAATATTTGCAGTTCGTCTTTTAGCATTTAAATTCCTATTTAAGATCTACCTATTTCAATTAATCAGTAGCTTTATCGATTGTAGAATGAAAATATGACATAAAAATAATTTTCTTTTCAAATAGATTTTTTGCAATAATTACAATATATACAACTTAATACATGTTCTATCAGAAGGATGTATGCCAAAAATGCTGAATTTGTATCTAGATTTATTTTTTAAGCTTGTAAAAATAAGGGCTAATGAAAATTGCAACCAGCACTTCCACCTCATCAGTTTTATTGATTTTTCCTAAATAATTAATATTATATTGATTAAACTAAACACCAGTTTCAGTCGCGATGCATTTCAGAACTTTATCTATTTAATATTTTAAATGTCATTAAATGAAAGTTTTTTTGCATCTTACAAAATTCTTGTAAAACGCAAAAACCGGGTGAATTTTTACAAATAACCACACTTATACGTCAACGTTATCCATTTATTTGATTTAACGAACAAATGAAGTATATTTTCTTTAGTATTATTACATAATATATATTTTAAATTATCCATTTCTTACCCGTTCCACAAAAAAACAATTAAATTCATATTTTAAAATAAATCGAATGTCAGAAATAAATAAAAGTCAACCGTAGAGCGTCAGAAAAAAATTATCTTGGTCACCGTCATAGACAAGTTATCAATCCCTGTTTTATAGTATCCGAGTGCGGCAAAGAATCCATTGATAAATGACAGGGAGTACCGAAAGTCTAATATCCACATTTAGATGCGCCTAAAAAGACAATAAATTTGGGCAGTCTTATTAGATGACCTTCCCTACTTTCAAAATTAAACAATTTAAAATGAAAATAAAATATTCTAACTTGTCTATTGCTTTTTGTTTTATTTAAATTTTTATTCCATTTACGGGTATTTTAGAGTATTGACAATGTTGATTCAAAATGTTTTATAATACGTACTAAATGAATGTTTTATTTGATTTTTTGACTAAGTCTACTCTGACGGTGGAGTATATGGAGACCACATTGCTCCTCCAAGAATATTATATCATCAGCCGAAACTCTTTACTCCTCTCAGGACATACTGGCAATTCGTCGCTAAATTGAATACATTCTGTGTATTGAATAATATAATATTTAGTAGAACTCCAAAATTTGGCCGACTTGAAGAATGTTGAGTCTTTTGAGGCATGGTCAAATCACGTCCACCATTACAGCTTCACTTTTGTACTCGTAGTGCAAAAAGGCTGCTTGGTCCATTTTTTTTACTTTCCTTATATCGAATGTAGTCATAACACTATATATTCAGAATTCGAAGCACATATCTGATCTCAACTTTTGATAAATATTTGCTTTGAGTATTTCTTAGTTTCCACGATTACTTAATTTAAGCAGATAATATATATACCTTTGTATTATTTAGTTATTTATTAGTTTGTGATAAGTAACAACGGTTCATTAATCAATATAAAAAAACATTAGTGAAATTTGCTACAAATGTGAAGTTATTAAAATATATTTGATCAAAAAAAGTGCCCGAGAACATAATGCAGCAACTATGGATTCCTTTGTTATTGGGTGAGTTATTTTAAATACAATTATATTATATGTTAGTTTAAACTGTAGTATATGTCATACACTCTTGATAATCCAGCAGTTTCTATCAGTGCCAGGCTAAGTCATATGATTAATGATATCAAATAATTAAAATAATGGAAATAATACTGCATAATATAACATTTAATATTCTAAATTATTTAAAACTGGTAAGCTTCCATATGTGAGATCACTGTTAGCGACCCCGGTTTTGCCTTTCGGCATCTCCAGGCTACATTATATGTGGGCAGTGAGCAAACATAAAACATACTAACTAATGTTTGCTCACTGCCTACATATAATATAGCCTGAAGATGCCGAAAGACGAACCCCGGGTCGCTAACAGTGATCTCAAACATGGAAATTCACCAGTTTTAAATAATTTAGAATTTTAAATTAATTTTCATCAAGCACCATCAAAAATATTAATTAACATTTTATACTTGACTGTTTAAAATATATTTTTGGTTAACTATTTATTATATATTGATAATCACGTCATAAAATTAACATGTTCAATGAAACGGGTTCAAAAATCAGTAAATGTGTAGTGAAAAAATAATTATATAAGAAAATCAAAAAATAACATGCACTTAGTAAGAAACATATAAAAACGACAAATATGACATATTAGTATACATCGTATAAAAACTCAAAGATGGCAATTTTTAAGTTCTGACATATTTTGATCACCCGATAGTCGCTTTGCATCTTCCCAGGCCATGCCACCATCTTTTAATTCCTCTAACTAAATCCTGTGGATGGTACCAGATGATCATCCAAGATGCTAAAATACCACCGATAGAAAGGATAAGCAGACCGAATTTAGACTTTAGTCTCCCCGATAGCTGGAAGGCTAGCATGATCTCTTAATCCAAATAATAATCTTAGCTTAATAAAAACACTACTTGAGAAGTCGAGATCATCAGCTGGTTTTTATTTCAAAGTGTAGAACCAACATGCCAGCAGTATTGTGTTGGCAATGTTGTGTTTAACGAAATTGCTTCAGTTTTGATATCTACCACCCGAATGAAAGTGAACTACCCTGATGGTATTCAGTTATCGATATTTGCCAGCTGAGCAAGAGTGAGTTTAAATGAATTTTATTTTATAAAATTCTGAAATATAATCTTATCTTACCATTTCTTTTATTTGCTTTGTTTTTCATCAATAATTTAATGTGAACTATTTTTATATAACAATTTTTATTTGTAATGTTCTTGACATGTTAGATAGTTAAATGATTTTTTTTTTTTTTTGTCAAAACACCATGAAATTTGTGAACTTGTCAATTGAATTTTTCAGCGTTTAATATATTATACAATTATCTATTTTTGTAAGTTGGAATTGATGTTTATTATTTTTTTAATGTCAAAGTTTATCAATGCTCGATGTATGCGTTATTATTTATTTAAAACCATAGCGAGGCGTGTTTACTTTTATTGTACAATGATTTTTAAAACATGTAATAAAAAATCAAAAATAATGTCCTTAAAATATTTTAAACACAATTGAGCGTCGATTTGTCGTCGAGTAAATGATAAAAATAGTCATCAATTAATCAATTTCGTGATTAATAAAAAAAACTGTCAACAAAATTATTTAAAAATGAATAACCGTATAAGGCCGACGCTACGATAGCAGAGCGATGGCAGCAGAGCGTCGACAACAGAGATGGAAAATAGTTATAAATAGGTAAGTGAGCAAGTCAACAAGTTCGGCAGCGCGATAGCACATTGTCGTCACAACAACTTGCTCCCTTGCTCACTCGCTGAGAGCTATTTTGCATTTCTGTTACCGACGCTCTGCCGCCGTGACATATATCATGGCTCCGGCCTAGTGGTATTATCAGGATTTTCTTGATAAAATTTCCGAAAGATATATTAAATTTCGATCGATTTAATTATTTAATCAGTTTTAAAATATATTATATGATAATAAAAAATTAAAAGAATATATTTAAAAGCAGTGATATTACGTTTTCAACAAAATTCGTCGTCGATTTAACATATTAAATAATAAAAATAATTTATCAAATAATCATTAATAAAAAAATAAACATAAATCAGCCCTACTTCCTTAATATTCTACCAAAACCTTTTTAACGCCATTTATTAACGAATAATTACCAAAGGTATTATGTGGCAACTGCTCGTAACTCAAGTATTCATCTCAATGTAATAGAATTACGAGTAAATTGTCAAGTGATGCAATTTGATTATGAATATTTGCTACTAAACGGCATTGAAATGAGTTTTCGTAAAATTTTAAGATAAGATACAAGTAGCCTATAATGTTACTAGCGAGACTTTCTTGGTAACATTTTTTTAATACATATTGTGATTGATTTGATCAGTGCTGCACCGTGGATTGCAGGCGCCCATTGGCAAAAAATTTTGAACCACCCATCTACATATTTTCACTGAAGTTCTAGGCCTTCTCAAAGTATTTTATTTTAGTGTCTTAAATTTTTATAATATACTTGTTTTCATTAGGCAAAAATCATTGCAAATAGAAAATACTGTCGACTTTATTTCATTTTTCGTATAAAAGACGCCTATCATATTCAAGCGTCCTTGTACGATGTACAATATTGACATTAGGACGGCATGGGCCTGGATTTGGTTTGTCAAAATACTTCTTTCTAGTTATTAATTTAAGTTAACTAAATTCTTTCCAGCCCTCTGGTTTCCCAATTCGGACTGCCATTCACCATTATTCCCTCAGCATTCTGCGGAGTATCGATTCAAATACTCGGCGCAGTCCGGCTCAGGGTTTGAAGTACCCACGAGGATGAGATCTGTGCACGCCTTGCTAGGAACACTAGTGGTGAGAACTTCCGCTGGACATGATGGTGCAGGAAATAACATCTTGGATATTAGGCTCGAGGATTTAAAGGTATCATCTCGATTTCTGTGTTATTTTTTTGATAATATAGCCCTTGAATCTGTACAACGATCAGAGCCGGCTCAGGGTACCGGCAGCATGGGTAATTACCGAGGGTGTCACATGCTTAGGGGTGCCAGGTAAGTAAAAATACATAGTAAATAAAATGTCATTTTAATCTGAGATTTTTGAAGTAGAAAAAAGCAGGTTGATATATATTATGAAGAGAGTCACTTTAAGCGACACTCAAAGATGCTGGGTTACCAAATCTGTAGAATAAATTCACACAGAGTTTATTATTGTTATTGTTATTACTGCACAATATGCTTTTAGATAGTAAACTGTACATTTTTAAGTCCTTCCTTGCAATTTTAAAAAATAAATATGCTTAAAAGAAGCTCCAAAATTACCCAAGGCACTAGCAACCATTTAGCCGCTCTTGACAACGATATGTCTCTGTTTCTGATGACAGCGTGAAATACTAACAACCAATATTTTTCGTATGTACGAGTATATGTAGCTTTTTTAAAAGTAATACGCACAATGAATAAATAAGGTAGGGAATGTTTTAAAAAAATACATCGTTCTTTGTTTATCAAAATAATTATACAATAAATGGTAGCATTTCTGGCTAGTGCTCTAGGATGTCATAGTAAGCAAAGGGCTAAGTATCCGAATGTTGTTTTTATCAAGATACTCAGAAATATATAAGAATCAAAAAGCCACAAATCAACAGTTGATATTTTTTTTTACTGTCCAGCAAAGAACTGCAAATGCTGATGCCTTTGAGAAGACCGGCATAGATTACACGTCTTTGCCAGAATCTGCAAACTTTCTGCTGCTGCCTTTCACAGTGACTGTAAGATCATCAGGAGCAGTGGAGAACATCAATCATAGCGCTACAGATCCATTATGGAGTGTTAACATGAAGAGGGCTATTGCCGCTTCTCTGCAGATGCAAACTAATGGAAGAATTCTACCAGGTGCTTTTGAATTGACAGAGGCAAGAAAATTATCTGACCACAGCATAATAATCCAAATTTTTATAAATATAATATACCTGTCAATGTCGATTATATTTTGTATTTATGTGGTTTTCAGCCATGCTTGTATGGTATATGTGCTGTGGAGTACAGTTCAGTGGAAGAAGGAGTGGTCCGGAGGTCTAACATTGTACCCACTCTGCTGGCGTCACCGTCACACAACTTATGGATGTCCGTTATGCCCAACATATGTAGTAAGGATATTAAGGTCTGTATATACCCATTTTATACTCAATCAACATATTTCCGTTACATTTAATTAAAGGATGTGGAGAATGTGGATCTCTACAAAATAAATGTTTATCTTAACAGATTTTATTTTCACAGGAGTCTGGTCATGCTGTCCCATGTTGATATTTTTTGTCAACTATATAATATATCGTCACTGTTCTGACAAAGAAAGGTAAATCCATTTTTAGTGAAAATGAATTATGCCATTCATATGATCTTTACAAATTATGAAAAAACTGTAACATGTTGATGTTAATTGACAGCCTAATGGTAGCTATTTATATCATTAACTATTATTAATTTTTTCCAACAATTTACAAGTGAGCTGTTATTTACTCCAGTACTTTAAAAATGGATTATCTCAAAACTATAATTTGGACTTACCTTTTTTTGTCAAAACGGTGACGACATTCACAAAGAATTTATATGTCCTCTAAGTATATTTTATAAAAAAATGGGCACTAGGATATTCTATGACCATATATACACTCCCTATGGGATACACATAAACAGCATATGCTGCCTCTAGGATACCCTACCACATTCTAATCATTTTGCATCATCTCAGATTGTATCAACATCTCTTAATTATGTACATGAATAGTGCCAATGAGTATTAAAAGCGCAGAAATTTGATAGAAAAAGAAACAGATGCGGTAGAAGATGTTTTTTTGGTGAAAAAGAATAAAATGATTTCAACTGTCGATTTTTTGTGCAGAATCCACTGATTGGAAATGCAGAACGCTGGTACAGGATGGATGATAAGGGTCTAGTCACAATGCACTCCATTGGATCAATCGAAATACATTACCATCGACATATATTTCAATCGCTCACCAAGTATGTTCATTGGAACTCTTTATATAAAATAACTTATTTAGATTGCTCAAAAATGACCCCATACTAGTTTAGAAATAAGATTATCACTTTTTAATGGTCTATATTCCAGTATCCATTATCAAAACTTTATAATGTATCTATATACAGAGAAGTTTTTAGTGTAATTTAAAAATTAAAACTCAAAATAATTTTAAAAATGTTACCTGATTTTTATCCTGATTTCCTCAAATCTTTTTAGAACACAACAAAACAAGAGACATAAATAATTATAAACATCAATTAGTAGGTTTACAATACTATACAATACTCATTGAAGCCTAATCTCATTTTTAAACTATCATTACAGTTTCACTCTAGAACGGAAATCAGTATCAGCAATTAAGCCTGACACTCATAAAACTCCAGATGATAAACTACCTCTGGTTGTAACATCATTGGGCTGGGTGCCTCCCAAAGAACCAGCAGAGCGACCCATAAAGGAACTGTTCTTTGTTCTTGCAAAGGCTGCTGAAGGACTGGAACAGCACGGTCTCAGAGACACTTTATTGAGAGATAAATTACCATTGGAAATATACAGGTTTGTTTTATATTATTACATGTATAATTTGTAATATGAAAAAAAAACAATATAATCGTTGAATATTGATCAATACCTACTTTGAATTCCAAGATGTTTTTTTTATGCTAACTGCCGTGCTATTTTTTTAGAATCATGACAACATTATCTCATGCCTCATTACAAGCGGTCCACGAAGAGCTTCGTTTGGGCACAAGCTATAACAGAGAAACTATGTTAAATATTTTCATGGAAGCTTTACCACAAGTTGGAACAAAGGCTGCACTATTTCTTGTTAGAGACATACTGCTATCCAATAAAATACAGGACGAGGCAATGGCTCTGGGTCTTATACGCAGACTTCCTAGTGCAGTGAAGCTCTACGAGGAAGAGACGCTCGGAGAGATGGAAGTACTTTTAAAATTAGGACAAGAGCATCCGAGAAGTGTTAGACATTCGGCTATATTAGCGTTTTCTACACTGGTTTATAAGGCATTTCTTTACGGGTCATGCACTTCAGATAAATTTGAAGAATATGTACAGCTTTATTTTTCAAGATTTACAGGTATGCTTTTTACTCTTATTTTTGATCTTTGTACTTTTTATTTTCTTATACCTCTCTCTTTTCGTACCTTTGCTACTAGATTAACATATATGCACTACATATTTAAATAAACTTGGTGTTATAAATGCAGTCATTACATGTTATTCTATCTTCACTCTGAGCACGTATCCAAAATACATATTGAAATGTAACGGATACATTTCGTGTATCAATGGAATAGTAATCAACCCATAGAGTAAAAACGCAGTGCACGAACTACCTACTGCTTCCTGGGTGGCTATCCACGTTTAACTTTTAAGCAAAACAAAATGAACGATATCATGTAGAAAGTGATGGTAAGAAACACCATCAATTCATCCATCACCCAGCATTTAAAGGGTCTATATGGGAGAAATGCACCGTAGAATCGACAAAATATAGAAATAATGAACATCAAATTGAAAACATATAACTTATAACATTTTATGATATTTTACAGAAAGTCCAGACTATGCTGATCGTCTGGTGTGGTTGATGGGTCTTTCAAACCTCCAATTAGAGCATGTCAGCTCATATTTGTCACCTGTCATCAGCGGCTCCTTAGGGCATTCACATCACGAAAGATTCCTGGCCGTATGGGCAACCATGCCTTTGGCACATTTGTATATCATTGAAGTATGAAATCTTATGTATAAATGACACATTATTATACTATTATAAAATTCTTTTGACATACAGTAGATTCTTAGTATATTATATTATGAATATAGACACATCTTCTGCACGACGACTTGTTCTATATATCTTATACTCTTGATATCATTGTTATTTTTGTAAAATAGTGTTTTTTTTTGTATCTTGTATGTCTTTATTATTGTGCTTTATTAGATGCTCAAAATTTGTTAATCTAATCGAATAATTTTCTCTATGTTAATAGTCACACAATCTGTATTGGCCAATTCTTCAAAACCCCAGAGAAACATTGGAAATGAGAGTAGCGGCTGTCACTATTCTCCTGTTATCTGAACCGACACCACATCGTCTTCTTTCACTCCACTGGTTTATAACCTCACAGCCTAATGGGCACTTAAAGAACTTCTACTACACGACCATAAAAAGTTTAGAACATACTACTTTTGACTGCTACCGCCACCTGTAAGTTAGTAATAATAATCTAGATAAAATATAACTGCCACAATGATAACCCATAGCTTCCTCTTACTATGATACTCTTGAATTACTTTTCTTCATTTATCATCAAAATTTTGAAGTGGAAGACAGAATGAGTTTCTGAAGTGATTGATTCATCATAAATTCTTGCAACTTGGAGCAAAATTGTAACCTATATGATTGACAGACTGAAACTTATTACTATTTCGCATTTGTAAACTTCCATATAGATTTTTAGGTTTTGCAGATAACGGTTTATATCATAGACTTAGGTTTATATTGGTAAAGCAAAAAAATATATAATTAGTAAAAGTGAACTAATTTTAAGAATGCACAATTTAATTACCCATTTGATCGGAAATATATTAAAAACATTATAGGATTTTCAGATAACGTGAAAGTTCTTAAAATGCCTAATCTGTCTCATAAAGCATTTAAACTAAATAAAAGCAAGTTAGCTTAAGACAAGTTAGAATAAAACAAACCAAAAACAAGTACTAAAAATAGTTATTTGAAAAAAATGAAGTCTCCCCATTATGTGGACTTTACTAAGGCAGATATTCTTGGTGCTGTATAGTAATGATATATAAATGGAATTATTAGTAATGGACTTGTTTCACACAAAAGAAGATATGTATATCTTGTTATACATTTCAGCTGTTCCATATTTCACTTTAAATTTCCAGAGCAAAGATGGCACGGTATCTGTCAAAAGTGATTAAGTCCCCCGGAAACCGATATTGGGCAACAGGGAATTACTTGAGTGATGCAGCTGACTTGGATAGAGACATGGGTCTGGTCACACAATTGTTTACTGTTGCTGATACCAAGACAGATCTTCCAAATATTATGTATTTCACAATGATTGTACAAAACGCCGGACTTGTTGTTGCAGATTATGGGGTAAGTTATTAGCTCCTATGATATAATCTTAACTCTTTATATTTTAATATTGATATCTAAGACATAATAATGTTTTAGAGTTATTGCTATTTAGATTTATAAAGATTTATATTAACGGCCATAAGTTAACAACATATTTCATGGATTTGTTAAATTGTTTAGGACTAAAAAGCCTTATAAAAAAATTAGTATTGGGACATTAAAAGAAAATGAAATACAGACAAAAAAAAATTTAACGGTCAGTGATATTGATCTAACTATGTTTGAATATTTGCAGTATAATTATTGCCTGAGAAATAATAAATATTTTTCAATGCAAATTTTTTTTCTGTGATATTTTTTTGGTATAGTAAATTGGTTGTGAAAATTGAAATCTTAGTACTTAAGATTCCATTTTTCTTTTGGTAATTAATTATTGATAACAATTATTTTTACAGGTATACTTAAAGATTCAAGGTCTGACAGCCGTCGCAATGGCTCGAATGAAGTCAAAGCCTTCCCCTGTAACATCGGTAGAGAATTTGGTAGCCCTACTCCAGTCATACGGAGTAACTGATCAACTCTTGGATCCAGTCCATGCCGAATTGATCATCAAACACCAAGGAAAAGCCGTTTTAGCAATGCATCTGAATCAAACATCTATGAACAAGCTCACTAATAAAGAATGTCAGTAATTTAAATTATACCAAAAGATTTAAATATTTACAAATTAAATTTAATAACATAATGATTGAGTTCTTACAAATCGTTTTCATAAACGGTATTATTAATTCATATTGTTACTCAATAACTTCCGGTTAGTAAATGCATGTGCAAAATTTAAAAAAAATATGTAGAACTAGATTCTTTATGGGTGTATAACTGTTGTTAAAATAATCTGTCACCATAAATCCTAGAAAAAATCATCATGGCACCTGCTGGAACTAGTTTTCACTAACTAGTACAGTTTTATTAAATATCCAGTCATTGGCAATGGATTTTTTTGGATATTCTAATATAATTTTGGTATTATTTCTAACATTCACTCTGGCATAATTTGATTTCAGTGATAAACACATTAAGCAGTATCCTGCTATCAGAAAGTCATATAAACCAACAAATGCTTCTGTATCCAACGTTACTGGTGAGCCAGCTACCTTCAGAGATCGGTAATCAATCTGAAATTCGTTTCATTTAACAAACTGGTACAAATATCGTCAAAAAACTTCATAATAATAACAAATTGGCATTTCAGGAACAAATATTCAAACAGATACAATGCTTTCATCGCTGACATCAGTTAGAGGAAATTTAACATATAAAGAAACCAAAGAAGAGAAAGTTAGAAAAACAGATGTCAATTTCAGGCAAGTAAATAAAATATTAATGGTTTTTTTTTAAAGAAATCATCTCTTACCCAAATTGGAAGCAAGGATTTTTTGAATTGGTTCTTTAAGATCCATTCCACAAAATGTTTATGGTACAAGTTTGATAACACGTTTCCTATGGTGTTATTTTATGCATGCTTAAAATATATTAATAGAAAAGATAAAACATTTCACTATGGTTATATACATTGATGTATTATTCGACACTGAATTTAGATTATACACTAACAAATAGTGTCAATTATTATAAGAAAAATTACCAGTAGATTTGTTTTCCAACCATCCATATTTCAACATTCTTTCGATGATCAAGTGATTACCGATACATCACTTTTATCACATAATTATAACATTTTTTTTTGCAATTGCTGACAGGACAAGCATGCTTGCTTGTGAGTTGATTGGCAGAGGAAGTTGTTGGTTGTGGATTGTTCGGAAACTGCTTTAAATTCAACATTTTATTATGGAAAACATAAAACACAACACCAATATGTCAGGCAATAGGCTAATAGCTGGTTCTCATGAAAGCTATTTGGCTAGTTCTCATATGAAAATTAATTTATTCTTCTGCTTGCTTCTGATCAACAACTTATTAAAAACCCTCAGTATATTTTATGGTCTCATTGTCCCCAAAAATAAAATTGCATATCTCATAATTGTAAATAATCAATAATTTTCCAGAACGTCAAGTTTAGCGCTATTGAGTCTGACAGCACACGATCCAATCATGAATATTTCGCATGCTGCAGAAGTTGCTCAAGTAACGGATCTCTATCTACCAAGTAATGTCACCGTCTCAGCATCTGTACCATTCTCCAAGATCAGGTTAATGACTATAAAGTTTCTCATAATATAACCTCAAAGCCCCGAGAATTATGTCTCGAAGTCGGTGATTGAATGGATAGGTGCACAAGTGTCCGTGACTCAGTAGTCACCAAAGTCTATAGGTTCAGTCACCACATGAACTTTTCGAAATGCATGTATAAATAGAGGATAAGTATGTCAAGCAGATTGAGTAAGTAGCTGACAACTAATCCATATGAAAAAAAATCTGTAAAAATGCTT
>JAGVSQ010004340.1:0-19624 GCA_022683975.1 Rhyacophila evoluta
TGCGCAGAAGATGTCAAAAATTTAACTCGGAATATACTACCGTGTTATTCTATATACCTTGATGGTGTTCATCAAGGTATATATTACCTAATAATATTTAACATAGTCCAAAAAAAGTTGAGATACACTGATCTAGATAGTATGTCGATACAGAACTAAGGGTTTTATGATTACCCTCTCGAGATTTTGAACATAAAATTAGATTTTTTTTAGTTGAGGGCGTGCTTTCCATTTTCCATATGCAACATAAACAACACGAAGAGTTTCAATACTATTCATTATTTCAAGAAAAACTTATATTTACAATTTTGGGGTATTACAGAATCGTATTTTAGTTTTATAATGTGCCCTTTGCTCAAAAAGTTGAAAAACACCGAGCCTAGGTATGAGTTTGTTAGCGAATTTCTAGCATACCTAAAAATTTATCTGACTTTTGTTAGACCGTATTTAATTATTCTCTAGCTTAGTCTTTTGAACCAAATTTGCTACGCTATAACGTTTTATTTTTTATAATCATATTTCTCCTCCAGAAGTATTTATTTTGGACGGCACTGGTAATATATTTGAAATATTTTTTTTAAGAGGTGTTGCTCGAGAGCGCCATACGCATACTCATTTTGACCTCGAACGGCCTCTTTTGCCTTGAATTTGAAAATTGTTTTTAAACAAGCTGAATATTAGTTGAGGTACACTAGGTAATTAATTACCTTTAGGACTCTGAAGGCTAGATTTAGTGGACCACGGATAGGAATATTAAATATTAACGCGCCGTTTTTTCAAGAAAGCGTGTAAATTCTATAAATTCTGTATAATATTATTACCGATGACTGTAGTCAAACCTTTAAATATGTGGAAAAAATCAACATCAACCATTAGGTAGAACTAAAACTAGGAAACAGAGGTCTATCATTGTACAGAAATCAAAAAATAATGAGAAAAACGAATATCTACAACAAACAGATGAAGACAGATAATAGTATAGCAATGACGTACAAGGATACATATACCAATATTAGAAAGCATTACATAAGTGTCGTTTAAATCACGTATGAGTTGTATAAAATGTGCGGGCAAATATAATACATATTATCTCCCAGTAAACTAGCAAACCTGTATAATTTAGCAATAATTACGGAAATCCACGGATAATTGCATGAATGTAAGTGTATCTATAGTCTATTTAAGTGGTTTGTACCACAATTGTTTTAATTGTATGCTGTATGTATACCAACATTAAGAAGGTGAAGACTAAAAAATTTGAATACTTTATCCCATGCAACAAATTTATTCTAAAATGGTAAAACTGCAGTTACGGAATCACGTAACATTCCAAATTTGAAATGCATTTGGTAAATTTACAAGACATTGAATTACAAATTTTGGATTCACTTCAATTTTTTATCTTCTCATGTAGTGTAAGTTCTAGTTCTCTTCGTGTTTGAAAAACAATGTCAATATTGAAAGAAATGTATGTTATTTATTTTTTATTTCAAACACATATTTTTATACATTATTTGACACAAACTTACTTACAGGACTATATTTATACAATAATATAACAATTTGACCCCAGTTTTGTTTTAAATTTATATTTTATTGATAGACATACTATTTTCATAATGCACATAAATATAAAAAAAGCAAAATATCATTAAATTATTTTTAAATTTTGCCGATACAATTATCGTCATTACAAAATATAATATCTTTGATTTTGTTCCCACGTTAACAGTGTAACACTTGTAAAAAAATATGTAATAAATTTTCAACAACCTAAGTACCTCTATCTATGTTATAAATATATGCGTAAATACACACGTTCAAAATATATTATTGTGTTTCGACTAATATCATATCAGAATATATTGTAAATGATTTAATTTATTAGATCCGTTTAATCATAAGAACTTTTTATAAATTTGTTATATAAATATTATATGAAAAAGTATGTATGCACGTTGTATTAATATTTTTGGGTTTTGGAACATATCATCACAGTTTATTATGGGGAGCTTTGGAGTACTTTGGATTACGAACACGTTTTGATAAGAAGTTTTACTTGCAAAGGAAGCTTCAACTGCACACTTGAAAATATGCTTTAAGCTTTAAAAGCATTTAAAGAAATTTTGAAGAATTTGGTATTGGTTACGTATATTTGTTTGATTTGTCTACACAAGATCCACTGTATAATAATATAATTAATGATCTTTGTCAATTGTTAAGTTTAAATTGTGGCCAATACATATTGCATTATGTAGTAAATTAAAACATTTTGTGAAAGTTTGGGCATGGAAAATGTTAACAAATTCTGTGAATTATCATCAAGAAAGAATCTAGAATATTTCACATAATGATTTGATAGCGCCAATATTTAATAATTTAATATATATTTTATTTGTATATTTAAACTATTTTTTAATCAATTGGTATTTAGATATAATATAATGAAATACATTGCTTAGAAAGTTTGAATATAATGATAATGTAATTAATCGTTATACAAGTATTTTTTTTCGTGCTTAATTTCGACTGTTTTCTACCGAGAATTCAATATTTATTCAATCATTTAAATGTCGCTTTTATGAAGAAAAAACAGCACACCTCAACACGCTTAATAGTTAATGTAATTTGACAACAGGTGGCGGTATAAGCTATTTTCTCAAAAAATCATCTTTTTATTATTTGTGAAAAATGTTGTGTCGATATACACAAATCCATATTCAAACTCAATACAGATACTGCTTAAAAAAATACAAGCTTTTATTAAGGTACACTTGCTATTATTATGATGTACTCTTCTCACGATCGACGTAAGAAACAAACACACATACATCCTTCATCTCGTTCCCTTTCTTTTCATATATAAAAAGAGTAGTAATAGTATGTTTAATAAATATTCACTAAACTAAAACATGATTGGTGAGCATTGTGTGATATCCGCTTTTAGCAAACAGTAGAGGCCATCTCTCTGGCGTGCGTAATGGATCCAATAAAAAACACGCTTTAAATGAAGGCCACACCAATTGACCAAACGGGCTATCTGTTAAATAATACAATTATTTCAAATGACAAAAATTGGTTCAGCTAACACTTTAGCGTGACAATGTTATCGTGCGTAAATGTCGTTATGCTACATAAATAATAAAATAAAAATGGTGATGGTGACGGAAATCATAAGAGAAGGTCAAAAGCAAAAACATCAATGCCCATAACGCACTCATTAAAATGAGCCGCGTATACTGCGCTACATATTCTTAAACATATAACTCTTCAACAGTTGATTCAATCTCACATATTCATAAAACAGTATTATGTAAATATTTATTGAATAGGTAAATAATTATCATTTATTACCAGTATCGGAATTATTTGATTTTTAATTTGACTCCCTTATATGTGGAATTCGTTTTATGGTGCGCATAATATATCAAGCAGAATAAAAAAAATACCTCTAGAAAAATGAATCTGATGAATGTATTTTCATTACGATTATTTGGTTTTTATCTTATCACGGTTATATCGTTTGGAATAGGTTTTGTAATTGTGTCTTAGCTTTTACCATAATTAAATTCAAATTGGTATAAATAGATTTTAAAATATAAAATGAATTGTAAAAAAGATTCTGCCTGGAATTATTGTTTTTAAGTTTATTCCTACGACATTCCACCTTCACACAGTCGTTAATATCGTGAAGCTATTTGTCGCGATGAAAGGTGTGACTTATAAAATGTTTTACATAGTATTTGGCATGAAATTTCGAAATATTGTCCCCGTTTTCTTTGTCATATTCATTCAATGGCGATCCCTTATTTTACAATTGATAAGCAATTCCAGTAATTGAATATCTGCTAAATTATCGTACTCTTTGTAAGTGACCAGTTTATACTATTTGTTACGTAAATAATAAACATAGTATTACGTACTAATTTACCAGCTAATTTTGTAGACCATTTAAATAACATTAGCTACCATCACATATTCGATTATTAACTGCATGGAATTATATTATATTTAATCGGACACAGTCGTCAATTATTCCGCGCATACGTGTTTCATATCGCAGCGCTGATTGCTTATTTTCAAAATCGATATCAGACAGTTCAATCTTGTCTTTTTGCAATATCAAGTCAAAGTCAGGAACATCTTCTTTTTCCCCTACCACTATCGGCACCAGCATTAAAGCCATAATCAAACCGAACGGCATTATGAGTTTCAAATGATCTCTGAAGATGGCTTCTGGATAAATATCCTCAGCGTCAACGTTCATCGAAGATAATCGCGCCCTCAATGCGTCATAATAAAATTCGATTAGTTCTTCGTAATGGTCACGACGCACTGCTTCGTCGGTGCCGCTGAAAATTAGATATGCGAGATCCGTAATTGGCGACGTATGACGAAGTATCTGCCAGTCCACGAGAATTACGTCGATTGGTTCTGATCCCTGGAAATAACAAAAGAAAATCTTAAGCGTTTATTTTATCAATTTGTAAAACACAATATTTAATAGTGTAGCACCTTTCAGTGCCAGTCTTTTGAATGCTAAATAACAATATATCTTTGTTAGTAAGAGCAACGACATATTTGCGCCTTTCCATCTTGCATTTTTTTAATATCACGCACAGCAAATAATAGAGGTAGTATAAACATTTAAAATATTACAATGTTTTCATCGATATTTAATGGTAATATTAAAAAAAGCATCTTGGCAGCCAAGGGGTTAGTTAGACGTATATATCCATAGAAGATCCAACTTGTTGTGAGATATTTGAGGAAAACAATAAAGTACTGGATATATACTAGTTTTATATGCCGTTATTTTAGAATGCAACTACTACAGGCTGGGTGTTAAAATATTCTCAGTCAATTTTTTGAATGCAATAAAAAAAGATCCAAAGCTAGCTTGATCTTTTTTTACATATAACTTATGTAACTGTACACAGTTGATTGTAATATTTTGTACAACTAAAGGCGAGTTCTCACGAGTTAAGGTCAATTGACCGACGATAGTTGATAAAAAAAAATACATACAACTTGAATTAGTTTTTGTTCACATAGTTCAATAGAGATCACTAGAACAATAAAGTTTGACTCAGTTAAACTTTTGATGAGCTGATAAAAAGTTCATCAATTCTATTGAAACAAAGATTCTTATTATAGTTTTATTAAATTTTTGTTGATCAACTATGATCGGGTCAATAAAACTTGATTCGTGAGAGCTCGGGTTAAGCAGAGGCAGCAATTTTGCGTCTTCAATAACTTATAAACACAACTAGAACTAGATAATAGGTATGTTACCTCATTTTTATCGTATCCGTACATTACACGTTATAAATGCAATAAAAATAAAGCTTATTTTTGGGCTGATAGGATGTGTATTTTTATCAGTTATAATATTTTTTTAACAATTACACTTTATATTTTACAAAAATTAATTATATAAAACAAATAACGCTATCATTTAATCGGCTGCATTGTAAGATTAATTGCATTACATGCAGCTTAAGTGGAGTTGATTAGCTTCGTGTATAAGTTGTATAAATGTAATATAATAAATGAAATAAACATCAGAGTGTTATATTAGTACTTTATATGGCGTCAAAACACGAACAATGATAAACGGCGTGGTTATCTGGGGCCCGAACTCCTGACGTTTAGCTGTCAACACATTTAAGTTGGTCGTATTAGTATCCGGCGTCTACCAGTTCGTATCCATCGGCGTAATTTTGCGTAATACGTATGACCATATATTAAACATTGATCCGAAAAACTAATCCTGAATGCCGGACAATGAGAAAATGATGAAGCCGGCAAAAATATCATTTTTATTTTAAAATTATTAAAAAAATTCATGCAATATTTTTTTTTCAAACTTCATTTTATTGTAATTAGTCATAATTCATATTTCCTGGTTGGTTTTGCTTAAAAGTTTATTATGAGTATTTAATAATAAATTGTAAATAATCTTTTCCATATTTATTTCAATACAATTAATTATTATACTACAACGTCGACGGATATGAATTGTCACACCCCGAACTGTATTTATATGTCAGAAGTTTGATACTGCCAACTTAATTTTATGACAACTAAACATCAGGAACCTAGCCCCCAGATAACCAACGGCTTATCATACAAAAAAACTAACCGTCAGTAGTTTGCCGCTAACAAATATTATGCTGGTACAACAGTGGCGTAGCTACCGTGGATCAATTGGAGTAGTTGCTCTAGGCGTACGAATCATAGAGACGCAAAATTAGAAAGGACAACTTATTATATTATAGAATACTTAAATAATATTATTACGCCTGAAATAAAAAATCTAAATACCATTGAACGATGTCGTGTAACTCTAGAACTAGGTGAATGACATAATAGAGTAAGAAGAATATTAAATAGAAAACAAACTTCACCAGAAACAAGGGGGCGTAGCAATTGTACTTGGTCCAGGACGCTGAATATATAGCTACAACACTGTAATGATATTTCACCATCTCAGTATCTCTTCGTATAATAATGTAATATTTAAAACTTATTCCTCTTTATTGTTTCGTTCCTCACCATTTTGACACATATATGTAATTATGTATAGAGTTTTCTACTACGTCCTTGATTATTGCTCTCCTATGATTGATTTATGGATATAAATGTGCTACTACTTTGAAAAATTCACCGCCTTGATAAGTCATTGCATCAATATAAACAAGGAGTGTATTTCCAAAGTGAAGTTATTCCACGATAAATATTAAAGAGATCTCTTTGAGCAAGAATTTTTTTATTCTTTTTTTAATATTTTTTGTATAAAATAATCACATAAAATATTTTTCAATCTTTAGTTTTGTTTTCAATATTTTTGTAATTGATTTTTTCTCTTAGTTTCTATGCTAAATACATGTTTTATACAAAAATACTTCTTCAAAATATTCTCCTTTAAATTATAGCCTAGTGGAATAAGTTTTTTTGGAAATACCTCCCTCAAATATTCTTTGGTTATATATTTATATATTTTACCCCGTCCGCTATGAAACTGGAACATATGGATCTACACAATGTGAAAATATCCGCTCCGGCAGTGAAGTATATGAATCTTCGTAGTGTGAATACATACATTGACAGATTATATTTCTCGAGAATTAATTGTCAGGCAATTGCTCAACCCGGTGGGCATCCTGTCATTATTTTTTAGATTTAAAAAATTCAGATGATGTGGAAATCAAGCCCGCATTCCTCGGATGCGTTCTAAGACATCATTCGATTTAATGTGTATATACATAGTTATTTTGACAGCCCTAGTATTTGACAGATTAGTGTGTATTTTTTTGTTTTCGGGTACTAATAAAAGAAAAGATGACTAAACATTAAACGAACACGTTCATTGGAAGTCAATTTGATATTTTTAAAGATTGAAACAACTATGAAACCATAACCTCAATGTATAGATTGCCTAAGAAAAATAAATGACGTAAATATTACAGCAATCACTTTATAGCTCGTAGTACCTAACTAAAAACATGGAAACTTTAAATTATCCGGTTATCCTTGGTCAAGTTATCTCTAGAAATAACTATTGAATTGGTTGATTGGCAGGATTTAAAAAATACATTTTTTTTATCCTAATTATTTAAGTTTTTTTTGCGAATGGACATATTTTATTATTAATATTGTTGTATTTTGTTCTTGTGTCAACAAAAAAGTTTGTTTAACTTTTATTACATCGGAAAACTATAATACGAAACAGACCATAGATAATGATCTCTTACCAGTCAAAATAAAAGGATAACAATTTTTTTATTTTTTTTCCATACCTCTTATCTAACTGAAACTATATGGAGCCCGGTGTTTCCTCAGTTTCCTGGATATTTTATCTAGGATGGGTACCGAGAAGTTCACATATTTCCCTTTCTCTCATGTAAGCTATCTAATAATCCTGCTATTAATATATCAATACTGAAGGATTTTCGAGGAGAAAGCAATTAAGAAAAACCCCTCTTCCGAATATTGTCCTCCTCTTATAGGGGATCAATAAACAAAAAGTTCGATTTCGCTGAGGAAATCGTTCAGAATGTATTGGAGAGCTCGCTTAGGAGAGTTATGGTTATGTACTTATTACTACAATATAATGTTACTATCTTAAAATTTTATCTTATCATTTTAAAAGACAAAAGCCTTCGGATTATTTAAAATGTCACCAGTTTTAGTAAATATTGTGAGTCAAGATTTTACCGTGGATAAGTGTAATCAATAACATTTTAGAGAATATGATTACAAAGACTTATCGGTCGTCGATATTTAATCATTTAAGACGGTGTAGTAATTAGAAAAAGGTAAATCATTATCCAGTAGTTATAGGACTGATAATTTTATTAAGTTAGCAAAGGTGGATGAGGATTTTTTCTCTCGGGTCGCCTAGAGTTTATAAAATAAGACATTAGGCCGCCAATATTAGAGTGTTTAAGTTTTAGAACAGTGCGGAGATCTATATAGTCAATTTCATTAGCACTGTTGATATCCGTGCGCATTGGATTCAGAGGGTACACAATGAGAAAAAAATTAAGGGTTTTAAATTTAATTACATAAGCCTATCAAATATTGGGTAATTTACTGTGTACTATTTATTTTCTAATTAGATGGAATTTCGTCATTCAATTTATTTATAATAAACGCAACAAAAAATAACATTAGCAAATTTTTGAAAAACTTACGTCATATTTAAAAAGCATATTGTTGTTCCAGCAATCCCCGTGGCAAATCACATTGTAGGGGGCGGCAATTTCTGTACTTAGATAATGTAACATTTTGTCATACATATCCACCGCGAATGTATTGAATCTCTCTATGCTGACGGGGTCATTTAAAACCCCCATTGCCCTTTCTTTCACAATATCAAAGTAATAAATATAGTCGGTGTGCATCGTCATTGGGTTGCCTAAATCTTTCGTGAAGTCTGCGAAATCTTCTGGATTGTCATGCTTCATCGCAAATGACAACGCATGGAAATTAGCCAAACTGTTCAACGCTAGTTTTAAATGTTTCCCATCGAGAGACTGTCTTCTGTTTGACATTTTAAATCCCCCAGCTTGCATGTCTTCCAAAACTAAATATTCTCTAAAAACTTCTGCGTCGGCTTGGTAACATTTTACAAATTTAAATTTATCCTGTTCCGGTATCTTAAACTTGTTTTGAATTTCTGTGAGTTTTGGGAGTACTATATTATACGCCGCCACTTCTCGGTTGTACATTATTCCAACAGGGAATTTATCTCTAATTTGTACGGATTCGAGTGGCAGTTTAAGTATGAGGTTTAATTCTTTTTTCTCGCCATCGTCTTTGGAACCGACCACTTTAATCCGTTTCAAGACACCTAAAAAGTTTTCCCCTTTGCCAGACGCCACTGTCACATTTATGGTGTAATCAATAATATTTTCCTTTTTTATGACATCTTCAATGACATTCCTCGAATATTCACCAGAGAGTTCGGCAACATCACCGCACGCACTCATTTTAAAAATTATATTTTATTTTAAAATAGTCAAAAAAACATTAACCCGAAGAAAAGATGCGCCACCTTTAAAAGGTCCAGTAATACTGCCTGGACTTGTCATTAAACACTGTGATGAACCGGCGAAATACAACTAAACAGATGCGACAGGCGTCAGGGCCGCAGACGTAACATTTTTTCCATGAATATAATATATAAATGCTTAAAAAAAAACAAATAATATGCCGGTATAAGATATGAATTCTCTCGATAATGTTAGTATTAGAAAGCTATTTAAGAATTAGCGATAAACATTTTTAATTTTTAAATTTTATTCATACTAAAACAGTTACATAAAAATAATTGAAATTCAACGAGAACTAATTTATTATAAGTTACGTTTTTATTTGTATTATATCTTTACGGCAACACTTTTATCATTTTTATGATAACATTTAAACAACTTAATTGACCTCTTAGTAAAAATTACAATTACTATCTATACCGATGGATAATATCGGGTTTTATTTAACAATACAAAATTTGGTTCAATTATATTTGAAATTGCACCGCAGAATTGTTTCTATGATAAAATAACGAGATAAAATGAGTTTTTTTTGTAATCAAATAATCTGTGAATTTAATGACATATACGGTTGATAATATGAATATAATGACATACTCGTACATGAATCATTGTTATAACGTTCATTAGGTTTAATTACATACATTACTAATCTATGCATATATACATGCTTTACCCAAATGTAAACAGACATCTGTAATAAAACTACATTGAAAATCCAGGTAACCATAATTATTATATTATTGTGGCCATAGCATTTCAGTTCGTTAAGATCTATGTTAGGTCGGGTCCAGACAGAAGCGAACGAAGGCAGTATCCTAGCATTCGCTCGTTTTAGCGTCCGGTTATCCATACACATCGGACCGAGCATTCGCTTATAAGCCTTCGTTCGCTTCTGTCTGGACCGGCCTTAGAATGTACACCCATACTCTGGTTATCTCTCCGTATACAAAATATTTCTCTATTTCCAATCGTCAACAATCTTGTCATCGCTCTGTAGTTTTACATAACTTTTAAATAATTAAACTCGTGCTTGAAACAATTACGACTTTAATTTTGACTAAAGATTATCCACATGATAAATAGATAAATAAATGAAAATAAATTGAATGATTGCTTATTTATCTTAAAGATGTTAATCAATACGATGCATATTAGTAAATATCCATTGCTAGTATCGCCGCAAATTATTGCCTCCGTATTTTATTATTATAATATTTACTTTTTTATCTAGTGCAACGTATACTTCACTCATTTTTGATCTCTTTGTATAATGCGTAATATACAACTTTTACAATACGTATCATCACGCCCACTGTGGTTCGATGGGCATATGCTTACTTTTCTAAATCGTTTGGACTCGCGAGTTATGAGCTTGAGTTTGAGATAATGATGCGAAAATGAACGCATTTTATTATTTTGTTGAAGCCAAATGCTCATTAGGTTCAGTTATTATACAACCCATCTTCATGCAAGTAACATGTAAAGATTAGTAGTGAGACCAAACATTAATAATCGTAGGTATTGGGTAAAGTTTCGTTGCAAAACAGTGACGTATTATATCTATTTTGAGTTGATTATTAGTACCGAAAAGATTCTTTGATCAAACACGTACGAGACTCAATATGGGTGTTTATGTGTAATAAATGATTCTAAAGCTATAATATGTACGGCATTATAACTGAATCATTAAGAAAAGTAATAATTCGTGTACAATATAACATTATCTAGTATTAATATATGTATTGGACCACATAAAGTACAAAATTGTATATTTAAGTTATACAGATTATTATTTCACGAGTATCATACTCAAGATTTTATTATAGCCTTGGCTAAGTTGTTGTCATTTACGGTGTATTAGCAAGAGATATCTGTATTCTCACTACTGCAATTTATTGTTCATAATTCATTTTATAAATCAATTAAGACGCTTCTTATTTCGTATTGTTGAAATAAAATATATCTCATATAACAGTGTAAATTTTAAGTGTTTTATTTGTTTGAATTCTTTGAAGGTCTAAAAAGCGCATTAAGATTAAAACTGTTTTTAATTATATTGTGTTATTGGTTAGATGGAGTAGAAAGTCGTCTAAGAATTCTTAATGTCAGTTGTTGTAGCAAGATGCAGAGTGGAAATAAGTATGGATATTTATTATTAAAGGATTTATCCATTCAAAACTTAATTCGTTGAATTCATTGTTTCATTGTCATTCATTGTCAGCCTAGTTTAACTGGCAGAGCAGAGGAAAGGCGGTTACTATAGAAATTACATATTACTAAGCGGGAATAATGAAAATATATTTACAATAAACAACAAATCAAAATTGAAAATGATTTTTTTATTAAAATTAATATTACCCATGTAAAAAAATGTTATGCTTATAATAAAATGTACATATAAATATGTTTGAACCTCTTTATTATTTTTTTTGAATCAATCTGTTTTAAATACATGATAACACCTGATATAAGGAAATCTTTCCAGGAAAACATTGTACCGGGAGAATATTTTCAAAAAACATTATTTAGAGAAATTTTGAAATAAATTAATTGTACTATTGCAATTGACGCCTAAGATTATAAAGTTTAAAAGCTTTATATTATTTAAAAATAATACGAATAAAATTACAGACCTAACATTGTTCCCGTTAACAATTTAAAAAAAATATAAACTCTTTTGGCGCTTTCTTGTGAAAAATTATAACAAATGGTTAATTTTTCTTACACCACGGCATTATTTAGTAATTTGCAGATGAATACATTATTTTTATAATGCTTCGAGAGATTTCTAACGTACACGATTGAGGCCCCAATGTTTTTCAAAACTCTAATATTATATCGAGATATGCTACCACTTACAATTTTTATGTATATATACAAAAAAAACATTATTCTTAAGCATATTTGTTATTTGTAAATAGTATAGTATTCATTGTGCATGATATTTTATCAAAGCTACATATAAGCATTGAACGATATATCGTTGTTTGATAACTAATTATTCAAAGAATAGTATAGTTGTTAATATCCTAATAACACGTTGATACCATAATATAGAAAAGCCTTAGATATTATTTAATTTATCATTGATATTATCGATAGATAATATAAATCAAATATTTGCGCGATAGAAATTGTTTTAATAGTTTAAAATGGCTACAATTTATAATCTCCTGAGTTATTCGCAAAAATAATCAGAGACTGGCACGCTCACTAACTTCGCGAGCTAAGCAAAGACTTAAAATTTTAAAAAAATAAAGAAATATATTATAAAATAGAAACAGTGGAATAAAACAAGTATTCTAGTATGTTTATTACACACTATGTAGTTGGGTTATTTTTGATTTGCTACAGAGGGCGATTACTATGTTATTGCGTGAATTTAAAGGTTACTGAACAATAAATATTGGTCAACATTTTAAAAGGAGTGCCGAGAATCATCATTTGGGTACGGTTATTTGTATTACATGTAAGTAATTGGAGTATGTATGTCAGGGGCGGCCAATCTATGGGACATGGCACTTTGTATGATTACAAGTGGCGCATCGAAGACAAGTTCTCAGTCAATTTTAAAGTAAGAAGTTAGAAAAGGTGCTTGATGTCTATAGTGCAACTGAACCTTCTATGAGAAAAAAATTGTCGCATGTTAGATAAAAGATTGGCTACCCCTGATCAATATCCATATGGTTTTTCGAATGTATTATCTATCTTTATAACATAAAACGATCTATTTGGAATCACCATTATTCTATGAAATTAAAGTGAAATGTTGTATTGAATATATTTACGAATGAAAGAGAATTTAAAATATCGTCGATGCACGCCACTTACCTCCAATGTGCCAATTTTGCGAAAAACAGTTTTTGATGTCCAAAAATACTTGATTTTATCTGTTCCGTTGACAATAACATCTTATGTTATATCTTGCTTTGCCTAAAAGATTGTCTAAAAGTTTGGCTAAAAAAACGATATCTCCAATGTGAAGTATACGAAATTAAATGATTAATAGTATCTCCAATATGCAAACCGCCACATCGCGGTGTTCAATTGCGGCACACTGGAGATTTCAGTACAATCTATAATTTATTTACTCGCTAACTTCAAGACTGCGTGCTATTGCCTGATAAAACTGTGTGAAATATATCTCCAATGTGCAAAATACATATATCCAACTTGCACAAACTGTGCGAAATAGACGACCTCAATAAAAATATTCAGGTTTTAAGGATTTTCTCTAAAGCTTGGGAACAAATTTAATAATTTAAATATTTCTCTACTAAGATTCATACTTATTTATTGAATAATTATTTACTAGATTAAAAAAAAAGTTTTTTATCTCAAAAACATGGTTTTAGCACATTGTATGTAGGTTAAATATTGTGTAGTAAAAAGCAAAAAGTCGATTTTTTTTTAATTATAACTTTATTGCACTTAAAGATCTGTATCATCTGTCATAATATAGGCAAATGTATAATACAATGGCAACATAAATATAATACGTTGTGATTTAACGTGCTTAGCATGTCAAAATAGATAATTAGAATTCATTAAAAAATATGTGTATGTCCAGCTAAAAGGATTGACGAACGCTATATTGAATAACGCAATATATAATTAAAAAATATCTCATCTGTTCAAAATTGTTTACGTGGCAATTAAACTTTAACAAACTGACTCTCAAGGTTCGTGCCGATGATGCAATTTCAAATTAGTATGTACATGCCGAACAAGTAGTAACGAAATATTTTTTTGTTAACATTCAAACATACTATTGATGATAATTAAGTGTTTATATTATATTATAGATGCAGTTTTTGTTAAATATTTATTTTAATATGTAATTTGAATTGAAAAATTGATGAATATATTTAAAATTAGAGTTTTGGCACAATTTTAATAATGTATTTGGAAAATGGATGTAGAGGAGTATTCGTTTTGAGTCCATTATAAAATGCAGTGATACCTTGACTTACGAGATTAATTATTATAGTACAGTGATGGATCTCGTAACTCAAATTACTCGTGGATCGAGTCAATTTTACTCATTGGTTCCGCAGTCCTTGATAAAGTTATATAAAATCCAACCTCACGCAATCATCGACTACCTCTTGCATACGCGATTTGAATCTGTTTGCCGACAGTTCGTTCTCAAAATCGATATCACTCAGGTCAACCTTTTCTTTCTCAGATAAAAACTCTATGCTACGTATATCCTCTGGTTCTCCTACAATAGACGGTATCAAAATCAAGGATGAAAGAAGTCCGAACGCAAAAAACCTTTTTGCATGATCTCTAAATATTGTCTCTGGGTAGACGTCTTGAATATCTACGTCCATTACTCGTAGTCTTGTTTTTAGTGAGTTGTAATAAAACTCTAATATGTCTTCTTCAAAGTTGCTTCTGGCTTTTTGTCCGCTGCTTGTGAAGATCAGATAAGCTATGTCGGTTATTGGGGATGTAGTCCTCAACATCTGCCAATCAAGGAGCATGATGTCCACTGGATTAGTACCCTGAAAATTTTAACAATAATATTTCAATGTTTAACCATACATATATAAACTTATACACCGGAGTGATAGATTTTATCAAAAAGTCTTGATATATTGTAAAGTATTATCATAGACACAGACAGAAGATAGCATGTGACGTCACGTATGATTCATATGTATCCCACAAAGCGGAAACATTCGACAACGCTAAAACTAAAGCAGCGGAGAAAATAGTCGACAAACTAAAACATATGAATTTACTGTGGATTCGTTAGCATCGCTAAAATATGTATCGTTTTATATTTTAAACGATTTTCTTAGACTTTTAATAGATCGCGTGGAGTGGCTTTCGAAAATATACACCCAAAGTTTGTCGAGGCTTCAAAAGTCTACTTCATAGGGTCAATATATCTATGGGTTACATTAGCGATCTGCAGCAGAGAAGTAAATTTTTTGTAACCGCAAAGGTTTTTCTCATTTCTGAAATATTGCGTTTAGCTTAAATCATATAACCATCGGTTTACACTTTGAACTAAGGTCATGGATTTCCTCAAAAAAAAATCATCCAATTAAAGACTTTTGAAGAATGTTTCAATAATTAATACTATCCGCGTAACCTTGAAAATAATCTATCAAAGTCAATAAATGTCAGTGTGAGATGGATGAAATATAAGGGATAAAAATGTGGCCATCTATTCCTGTATGTTTAATTTTTTTGAGATTTAGCGCAACTAAGGGCCTTGAACTCGTGACCTACGGTGACAAAGCTCGCACTATTATAAATTTGACCACTGACTAGATATCCTGGCATTATTGTCTAAGCGCGATGCATAATAAAATGTTATCTCACCTCATATTTAAACAATATATTATTGTTCCAACAATCCCCATGGCATATGACATTGTACGGATCTGCTGTACTGCTATCCATGTAATACATCATTTTGTCATACAAATCGACTCCGTATGCTTTCAACCTTTCAATACTCCTCGGTTTGTCTAACACATTCAATGCTCTGTCTCGTTGTAAATCCAGATAATATCCGAAATCTCTCTCTATCACCATAGGGTTTTCTAAATTTTTGCTGAATTCCTGAAACTTTTTAGGATCTTTATATTTCATCGCAAATGAAAGCGCGTGAAAATTAGCTAAGGTTTTCAGAGATAATTGTAGATGTTTTAAATCCATTGGAGTTTTCCTATTAGCCATTGTAAACCCACTCGCTCGCATGTCTTCAAAGACTAAATATTCTTTCATTTCATCCGCATCAGCCGAGTAACATTTGACATATTTGAACCGCTCACCTTCTGGAATTTTATACTTTGACTGAAACTCAAGAAAAGTCGGTAGTATAACATTGTATGCTAGAACTTCACGATTGTACAAGTTTCCTATGGGAAATTTCTCCCTAGTAGCTGCTGAATCTATCGGAAGCTTTAAAATTAGATTAAGCTCTCCTTTTCGTCCATCTTCCTTCGTTCCTGTCACACTAACACTTCGTATAAGTCCTAAGAAATTATCTCCTTTTTGCGTGGCGCTTATCACAACTGTTTCATAATCTGTGAACTGTTCTTTCTCGATGACATCTTTGATTGCGGCTCTTGTATAGTCTTCCGAAATATCCGACATATTGCTATTATCAGTCATTGTTATTTTGTAATAAGCACCGCGGACGATAAAATGACACTATCGCTCTCTTCAGAGATAATAGTGAAGTGACTTGAATTTATACAGTGTAATCAGAAACAAGATGTTTGGCCTTGTAAGTAATTCATTATACTTTAATTGAAGTGATTCTAATTAAATGTATCATATGAAATAGAAAAATAACAAACACACGTGTTTTGCATAAGTTTAATTTGGATGATCACTTTAATTTATACATTATTATCACCGGCTTAAGATACCAGTTAAGTATTCTACAGTTTCTTATTGGATTTAATAATATCGTTTTTAAAATAACATTTTTGAGATTGATATGCTTTTTCAATTATTGATTTAACTATGTTTTATTCAAATGAAGAAACCTATAAAATTAAATTTATTCTGCGATTTTCATTAAAAAGTAATGAGGTTTTACATTACAATATGTATATTCTTTTTACCGAAGTTGCAATGCGGTATACTGCCACACTAAGTAAAAACGCAATATCTATATAGGGAACTTAATATACGTAAGACATCACATTTTCGTTATACTTAGCAGGGCAGGATAGTAATTCATAGCATCTTTCATAGTCTATTTTATATTCCTTCGTTTGATACAAACTCACACCACGATCTGTCGCAAAAATATCTTAATAAAGCCAACACAGATATTTTTGACTTTTTGATTGAAAGTACACGCGCTTAGTATGAGCTATTTGTTTTTTTTTTAAACATACCTGTAAATTCAAAATATTTTCAGTTTATTTAAGATTAGTCCAGATATTCATATTTGGGAGAGATCATTTTTCGAGGTGCCATTATCGTTGTATGCATGGCGGTGTATCAAAAATAAATAAAGACTCTAATCATTTAAGTTTCGTGCTAGATTAGGAAAATATAATTTAATTTATCTTTAAGATCTCCCTGTGGAATGTGCTATTAAGACTCTTCCCGGAAGAGTTGAATTGTTATGAACTTAATAGCAGGTGTTATATATTTTATATTTATTTTTATCACGAGCTTTACAAATCATCACGCAGCGATGTTTGTAGAGGGACAGGGCTCGTAATGCGCCTGCTTATAATTGTGTTAGATCATATTTATAGCTTAATCAATTATAAGATAAAGTATAGATTAAACATTAAAAAATTCATATGACAATGATAGTAACTATCATCTGAGTGGGCGTGTAACTCGTTGGTAACAAATTTATTCAAATACAATACAAATATATCATTGGAATCCATATGCTGTAATGCACAATTATACTAATTTTGTTGATAATGATTTCAGATAGTTACTATTTGACCAATTTAACTGAAATGATAGTTTAGTAACATAATTAAAGCTTATGTAAAAAGAAGTTCTACCGTGGAAATGTTAACTAAGTTTGTATGTAACGTTTACTTAAATAGTATTTTTTTTAATTAATCGCCATGGCTCTGGCAACCATGTAGTGCTTTGCCACCGAAGATATCAGATTCAACTCCTGAAGCTTTATGAAAATAAAAAAATGTAAGGTTATATTCCCAATTGGTTGAGTGGTTGGTAATTATAGATTCTAGTTAAAAATAATTTATCACTATAAATCGTCCAATTCTGGTATTAAGTTGCTTGCTCCATCCATCACTCAGCACCGAATATTACTGGTATAAATCGTGTAACTTGCTTTCCCCTCCACCATCTGCTGCGTATTGACATCCGTTAAGCGGGCATATACCGTGGCTTATTGAATTTGACGCTCTTTTTGAAGTGCCAGAAGTGTCCCAGAAGCAGCTTCCCAAGATCTTGGTTGACGTGCACTAAAGTGTGCGTGATTCCTATTCTAACTATTCATGCCCTGTTAATATCTAGCCTTGCCGAGAAAAGATCTTCTCGCTTGCCGTAAGACTTCGCATTTTTTTAAAATATACATTTTTCATGAAAACGAGACGCAATGGGTGACCGGTCAGACAAATGATTGAACCGACTTGAGAAATTCTTCCCTTTCAACTGACATTTATATAGGATGCGATTGTCATCAAACAATTCGCCAAGTAAGCATGAAGCCAGATTATATAGACCAAGCTGAGAAAGCTTGGAAGCAAAACCGTCGTGTCCGATTAAGAGTTAGGAAGTCCAATGGTCTGGAGTCAATTTGGATATTATACGCTACGTCATGTTTATAAGATACGTGACTATCTGACACTTCCATTCTAATGTTTGGCTAACTGACAAGATTGTTTGTATGATTATAAAACTGCAAATAAATAGTCTCATTAAGGAAAATCTCACCAAATGGAATATTCGTTAAAGGTAAACTGGCAATTATAATTTTGCGCTCTATTCAAAAACAAAATTTTCAAAATATATTCTATAATATACGTTTTCATAAAATTTAAAGACCAAAAACAAAGCATTTGTGTCAACGATAAAGTCAGGGCAGACATCCGTATTTCAAATTAACTGTGATTGGTTGTTGAGATTTTCCTTGAGGGCGATGAAATGATGTTTTTTGTTTGGTAGATTTTTCTTTTTCATTTACTACGTCAAAAAAATATTAAAATACATAATATAATAATATATTTCAGCGACGTATCGTCGGATGTGCACTATTTTGATAATGAATTTTCGGGATACCGTATTCGACATTTTTTTTATCCTTCCACTGTGGCAAATATTCCATTTCAGCCTCTGGCTCAGTAGAGATGTTTACACATATTATAACTGATGCTGTGGACACAGATGACTCTTCTTTTTAGAAAAAATAATTACATTTTTATATTTTGGACTTACGACGTTGATCGACACAGTAATTCTCTGTAACCATCTCATATATAATTGTTACGCACCAATTATTGCATATCTTTATAATAAGTAAATTTGTCGGAGTACTAATAAGAGTGCCCACCATCCACCCGCCCCGTCCTCACACCTGGTCTTAA